>OU426857.1:5403953-5460401 GCA_911387685.1 Dolichovespula media | reverse complement strand
ACACGTTCGTTGACAGCCCATAGGAATTCATACGCTTCTTACGTTGTATTATTTATAATAGTTCTAAAAAGACAGACAGGTAATTAGCGTATAGCATGTGTCTCTCAAAGATTGAATTTATTCTTTTGATTTGTAGCTTAGCCTCTTTCATTAACTTAAATATTAATAGAGAAATGTAATAGCTTAATATAATAATTAGTTATATACATAGATGTATATATATAGAGGTTAGACGTTTATATATATATATATATATGATATAATAGTTTTGGCGTCAATTTACGAGCGCCATATTGTTCGTAAATCCCGAACAATTACGAAAGGTTACAATAGATCGCAACAGGGCCGGCGCTAGTTGGAACTTAACTCCCTTATGCAAGGATTTATACGGAACCGTAGAACTATTTATATTACTTGGTTATTTTAATTCCATTTTAAAATAGATATAATTTAGATAAAAATATAAAATATTTAAGATCAACATTAATGTGACATTATCAAAAAATAAGCAAAATCATTTGATGTGAACTCATCAAATGTTACTTCATGATGTTTATAATTTTTCGACTTTCGAAAAAATTGTTTTTAGAGAAAATATTAAGAAATTGTTTATTATATGTATGTAGGTGCCTTTGTCATTGCGCTTTTGAAATTGAGTGGCGCCCTTTATACGTTGCATAGGCCGCTTCGACCCTAGATCACGATCACGAAATTTTTCATTTACATAGTTATACCCGGATAATCCGCTTGTTTTGCAATATATAGCTAACAAATACGATAAATTAAGATGAAAAATATTTTTAAAATACGTTAAGAAATTGGAAAGCGACATCGAAGATCATATTAGCGGACAGTTTTCTTTTATTTTTCTTTCTATAATCTCTACACAATGTTACTTAAGTATGGCGAGACGATCATCAGTTTATTTTTTGTTTCTTTTTTGTTTTTCTTCATCGTTTTAAATTTCTTAACTATTTTTTTATTATCGTAATTAATTATAATTAATTTCATTTATTATGATTAATAACGTCGTTTTAGAACAATACACACGAAACGGATCAATCAGCGTCGTTGAAATATTTATGCTTTTTTTCTTTTTTGTCTATCGAGATGAATTGTTTTTTATTTTTTTTTAAATAATCGATTTTATTGTTGAATCGTATTTTGGATAGTTTAGATAATTAGAATATAAGATTCTTGCGACGGAATAAAGACGAGATAAAGGAATTTCTAACGCGTATACACAATTAACAATTATTGGAAATTTAATTATTGAAAAGCTCTCTATCGCATTAAAATGTTGAAGTACAAAAATCGCATACACATACACACCCGTTGTATGTATTTAATTAGAACGTTTTACTAAGTATTCGTTTAAGCGTATTCGTGATTTAACAAGGATATCTACCTTGTCGACGACACTTTTAATTCATCTTTATATTTTTCTTTATGTTTACACATTCATTTTTATTACACATTCATTATTATTTTTTCTTATTTATATTTGTTTTTTTGCACATCTTTTTATTATATATGGGACGGTTAATTATAAACTTTAATTATCAAGTATATTTATATTTAATAATAATAATAATAATAATATATATATAAATATGCTTATTATTTTCTCTTTTTTAGTTTTGGTAATTTTTATTATTTCAAACTTTAATATGCTTGTGATGCGCGAGCGATTAATTTTATCTTTCAAGTTAAAAATTTTGGGAATGGATTTTGAGTTTAGGTTGATAAATTTAAAAAAGTATAAGGAACATGGAATTAAATAAAAAATAAGAGATTCATCTAAGTACATACACGTAACATGGAATATCTTAATATTTACGTGAACAATACAAGTTGAGTAATTAAGCAGTATTCAATAATAGCGCACAGTGGCACATTTCATTTACGCACCATTTGTTACAAGTTAATTATAATGTGCTCCTGACTGTTATATATAATGTCAGAAACTTTGTGTTTGTCGACTTTTGGTGTGTTCCCAAATGTCGACTATTTTGTTAAGTTAAATTTGTTATTAATTATTAATTCATTAACGAGGTGCAATTAGTTATTTTATTTTATGCACGTTGATAGAGGTATCATTTTTTTTTGTTTTATTCATTTACTTTTTTTTATCATCAAGCAACCATCTAATCAATCAATCCATTGATTGCTTAATTTCTTTTTTCTCCTCAAGACATACAAATTTTATTTTTCTATAATCGGTAATAAAAATAATTAGTCTTCGTAGTTAACATTTTAATTATTATTTATCTTGTACATGAATCTGTTCTACGTGGTTCTCTGTGTATATTGTATATGTCTATACGTTTGTCTTCGTGTTTTTCAATCGATCGTGTTGAATCGATCGTACTTTTTCAATCCCATTTGTGCATCGGTTTTCTTGTATTTTAACGACAAATTTTTTTTCCTTTTCTTTCCTTAAATATTTAATTCTTTGCACTCAGCGTATTTCGTTTTGCGTTTGCAGGATAATCCAAAACTCTAGAGACATTTTTTTATATGACAGCAGATAAATAACACTTGTTTGAAAGTTATGTATAAATTAAAATTGTTATATCGAAATTTATACAGATTTTTATTAATATAATTGTAAATGGTCAATGTCACAATTGGAGTAATGATTCAGTGCAAAGGGTTAATATCTTTAAATATGCCTCTCGATCTTGTCCTATCAATTGTTTCCATTATTTAAGTGTTAATAATCATCAACATTTCATGGAAATATTAGAAATATTAATATCCTAATAATAGTCGTGTTTCTAAATCTATGGATACGAATAAATGTTTTTCTGAATATTTTTTGGAAAAATTGTGCATCGAACGGAAGGTCTCCTTTTTATTATTATTAATATTATTATTATTGTGTTATTGTTATTATTATTATTATTAATTTCATGTATATATATATTATAATATAATTTATATATATATTTATATTTATATTTATATATAACAATATAACAAGAGTAAGATTTCAAAGCTTAGGATGCTTAGATTAATTAGATATATACCAACGATGTTCTCTACAATATTCTCTACAAGGTATTTTGATATATTTTGTTTAATATATATATATATATATTTTTTGCTTGCAATGACAAAAGCGAACTTCGTTTAAAATCTTTATTTCTCCTCGTCTTTTTTATAGGTTTCTTTTCTCTTTATTTTCCTTTTTTTTCTTATTATAGAAGAAACGATCGAACGTTTAAACTATACGAGAGAGAAAAAGAGAGATAGATAGAGAGAGAGAAAAAGAGAGAAAGAGAGAGAGAGATAGATAGATAGATAGAGAGAGAGAGAGAGAGAGAGAGAGAAAGAGAGAGAGAAATAAATTTCTCTTTTCCGTTTTTCTTTTTCATTTCTCTCTTTCATAATCTGTAATGTTATTTATTTATTCTCTCTCTCCCCCCTATTCCCCTCTTCCCCTCTCTCACACATACATACACACATACGCGCACGCACCCACGCACACACATTCAATATATTTAGCTCACTTTATCGTATACGTCATTTCTATTTATATTACATATATCCCTCTATTTTATACAAAGTAGTAATTAATATTACTTTCGTAAAACAAGGAAGCTTATTATACAGAATCTGTTTGGATCATATATCTTTTTCTTTCCTGGAATGAACTTACTTTAGTTTCCTTTTATGAGCTTTCAACTGTTTAAATAAATTCCATTTTTTCATAATTTTAATTTTGAAACAAAATCCCCATTTTTTTCTTTTTTTACGTATAATTTTTACATAAAAACAAAAATTTTCTTTTAGTTCAATTTTAACACTTTGCCGGCCGCGCATTTATCGAAGCGCCGTTACGCTGCCGCCGGCGTGATTCACGCAGGTGAAAATAAATCACACGTACGTGATAGCGGTCGATAACCGTTGGAGAGCAAAAGTCACGCCAGCGTGACAGCGGCCGGCAAAGTGTTAATTTAAAAACAAATTCTTTACTTTTCATTTTTAAGTAAAAAAGAAAATTTTCTTTTATTTTTATTTGAACTTGAATTTTAATTTCCAAAAAGAAAAAATGCGAATTTTGTTTTTTACATAAAATAAATCCATTGTTTTCAATTTTATAGAACAACAAATTAAAAGCCTTTTTTTCCCTTTCTCTTTCGTTTCTCTCTTTTTATTTCTTTTTTCTTTCTCTTTTTAATTTTATTTTCTGCAGGTTTTCAAAATTTGAGATCCACTTTTTTCCATTAATCACGTGACTCTTATTGATCTTGACTAATAGTAAGGTCGGTGAGTCGACGATCGACAAGATTATCTTTCGAAAAAGAACTAGAACGTGACATCACATTCATTTCTTTTCCTTTCTTTCTTTTATTATCATTCTTTATCTTTTTCGTTGGATCTCTTTAAGAAATGTTGCAGTCGTCCGCATGAGAGTCTCGAATTTGTTGCTTTGTTTTTCTCGAGGCACGTCTGATCAAACTACGACTTCGAGGTTTGCTTTTCACTTCCTCCGTCGTGGTTACCACGTTGACATTTTGGGTCGCAACCAGTTGTGGTTGAGGACTTCCGGAACCGGCACTTCCTGATCTGCTTCCCGGACTGCCAGATCTTTAAAAATTATATAAAACAATATTAGGGGAAACTTTATATCGATTCGCATTACTTCTTAATATATAAATATAAAAAAAGAAAATAACAAAAAAGGAAGAAAAGTAGACTCCTAAAAAAAATACAAATATTTTGTTTTAATATTTATTAAATTTATATTTATAAAATTTAATGTTCATTAAATTTAATGATATAAACACTATTTTATTTGTTTTATTAATTAAAAGAAAACCATAAATAATATAAAATAAGAAAAGATGAAAGAAAATTAATATGAAAAAAGAATGAAATAAAACAAGTAAATAGTTATTCTATATTATATATATTTATATATATATTTTATATGGGAGGGAGAGTGGTGTATGAGGGAGCTGGAGAGAAAAAGAGGGGTGGAAGGGGAGGGAGACGAGAGGGAGAGTGGAGTGTGAGTATGGAATGAGGCGAATGTAAGTGTGTGTGGTACCGGAAGCCCAGACGATGGTTAGGGAATAGCAATTTCTCTCTCTCATTTTGTCGTTTTTAGCTGTTAAGTAGTTTTGTTATGTTGTTATTTTGTTACCTGGTTATTCAATTTTATGTTATTTGATTAATATTTTATGTTATGTTGTGTTAGACTATGTTAATTTTAAATATTAAATAGTTATTTAGTGGTTAGGTTAATTTATTAAGTTGACTAGTATGTAAGATAATTGTAAGTTAATTATAAGGTAGCTTTAGTTAGATGTAAGATAGTTGTAAAGGTAGGCATAGGTGTTAAGGATGGAGATATGTACGGTTATAAAAGGTTTGGGTACGCTACTCTGGAAAAACGCCTTCAAACCCTGAGGGGAGAAATAAAATATTTATCTATCTATCTATATATTTATCTAATATATTTTATTTAATATTATATATTTAATATTTATATATATTATAATATATATTATTTATTATAATATAATATAATATTATATTTATTATAATAAATTATTATATATATTATATTTTATATATATATATATATATATATATATATATATATATATATATATAAATAAATAAAATAATTTTTCTTTTCATGTTCGTTTTTCCTTTCTTTCATTTTTTACATTTTCATATTACTATTATTTAATGCAAGGCATAAACGAATTTATAAACAGATTATTAAAAACTGTTTCCAAGAAGAAAGATCGTTTTTAATTGATGACAAGCTTAATTGTATTATTCTTTAAGTTATTATAACATATTTATAATGATGATTATCAAAAAGTTCGTTATACAAACGTTTTGAGAGTTTACTTGTTTAGTTTAGGGAAGGCGAGCAGCTTCGAGATTAGTTGATCGCTTAATGGAAATACATTCTTGTCGATTGATGTAGGACGTATAATAGATCGCAATTAAACGGAAGTCTGCGAGCGAGAGGCAGTTAAAACTTGTGATTGAAATTCCGGAAAAGAATTTTCGCTCGCACGCGCGTACTCGCGCGGTCGCCCGCGTATATTCAGCTTTCATTCGCCAAGACGAATACCTTTTGGAATATTATAACTGTTTTTCATATTACATCGATAAACTCGAAAAGTTTATGATACAAACGAAAAGTTAATGATACAAACGTTTTTTTCCTTATCTTCTTTTAATTATTATATTTAGGTTACATGTACTCTCGTTAATCAATTGTTTTATTTTTTCAAAATTATAGCTTATTTTATGAATGATAAAATTTTGAATATTTCTTAATAGTATTGTTGTTATTTTGCTTTTTTTTTATATGTACTTATATACACCATCGGCAATTAATTTTTATCGAAATTATAACAAATTTGATGAAATTTTTGCATTTGATTGAGAGCTCATTCTTTGTTATAGATTTTTTTTTCTTTTTAATATACGATCATAATTTATAATAAAATACTATCTACGACACAGAAGTAGTCGATATCATTTTTATTGATCAATCCTGACACAATCCTGCTAATTGAATTATTTATGTTGATCAAAATATTCATATATACTGACCCCATGTGTTTTAAAAAATTCTTATCATTTAATAATAAAAATATTGATTAAATAAATAGAAGTAATTTGTCTTCTTTTTTCTTGATCAATTTTTTCTTTCTATATTTATATACCTGTCTACATGTTTTTTATTTCTCTTTCTTTTTTTTTTTTTTTAGTGAGGAACAATGTTACTTCCGAAATGGTCGTTTGTAACGTCACGATATTTTTCCGATTATAACGTTGCAAGTAAAAAAGAAGAAAAAATAGGAAAAAACAAAAAAGAAAAATGAGAAAAAAGGAAAGAAAGAAAATGATCGTTCGTCAACGTTGTTGAACTAGTTTGCAACTAGTTTTTCGCGGTTCATATTGGCGTGCAAATTGACACGGTTGTTCAAAACCGTGTAACGATGGATACACTCTACGTAGAATCCGTTTGTTGTTTAGGTCCGCGTTAAAAAAAAAGAAAGAACTCGTTTAAATTAAAATCGGCCAAGGCCGTTGGAAAAATTTCTTTAAAAATCATGAAACCATATAATTTTATATACCTTCGTGAGCCATAAGCCGAACATCTCCGTCTCAATCCCGATTCGTCAGAATCTCCAGTTGGATTTTTTGGTACGATTCTTGATAGAGTTACGAAACACCTAAATATATCCTTTATATTGTAATCGTCTTTAGCTGAACACTCCATCACCTTTGCTCGAAGTTTCGGTAATTCACAGAAAAGCCATTCGCTTACATCCTCGATCGGTACTTCTCTTCGTGTTGCAGCGAGATCATGTTTGTTACCAGCTACTACTATTGGTACTTCCTATTTGAATATAGTTTTAACTAAATAGGAAATGAATGTATAGAACCGATGGTCTAGGCATTAATCCTAGACACAATATACTTATAAATATCATTAGTTAATATTCTAATACCTGAAAGTCTGTACGTTGTTCTCTAACTTCTTCGAAGCATCGTTTGACACATTCGAAACTGGGCGACGATGTTATAGCATAAACAAGAAGAAAAGCATGAGCCGTGGCTATGCTTAATCTTCTCATAGCTGGAAATTGTAAGTCCCCTGTAAAACGTGAAAATCGATTTCAATTGGGTATCAAAATGATTCGTTATCAAATCGGGATAATGTCAATTATCTTTTTTTTTTTTATGGAAAACACAGGTTTCGTACTTAACATGTAACTTACACTCTTATAAATAAAATGATTTCAGAATGAAGGATATCTTTAGGATATAGAGTAGGGTTTCCCAAAGTTTTATTTTGGTGGGCCAAATTGAAATTCAAAAAATATTTGGCGGGCTAAGAAAATAGTGTTATGGAAAAATACGTTTAAATCGATAAAAGTTAAACATAAGGGAAAATATTGTACTGATTTTATAACATAATCATCTTATTTCTTTATTCATGACAATAATTACTTTTGATTACAAATTGTTTATTAACACATTTCAAAAATAATTAAACAAAAATAATTAAATAATTTCAAATAAAAAAGAAATAAAAAGTAAATTTATCAATCTGAAGTGTGTGGCTTGTACAGTTGTTATTTTCATTTAATAATATCATTGATCCTTTATTCTAAAACGGTTGTTAGTATTCCTAGCCCTACTTGTAAATGTTAATTAGTTACTTTTCTCAATTTGGTCTTATTAATACTCATGATTGAGGAAGTTTTTCCGCATATATAAGTGCATCAAAATAATGAAAATAACATTTGTTGAATATGTGTGCGCAATTTTAGAAAATCGTATGAAGATAAACCTTTATAAAAATCAATTAAGGAATTGATGCGATAAGAATTCTTGGCTTCAATATTTTCCTATAATTCGATCAGCTCATCATCTTTATAAATTCAAGATCGCAGATGATCTAACATTGTGGGCCGCATATATAGAGTTTATGGGCTGAACTTTGAGAACCCATGTTCTGGAGAATATATTAGACCTAAACGACGTTTTTAAATAAAATTAATCGAATTTATTTTTTATATTATACTCACCAGTAGTGTCGAGAAGATCGACTTTGAGAGTTAGATTTCCAAGAACACATTCTCTTGAATATAAATCCTCGACAGTTGGCCTATATCTCTCACTGAAACCTTGTCCTAATAACCGACGAATAATGGCGCTCTTGCCGACAGCAGCGCCACCGAGGACGACCAATCTGATTCTTTCGTGGTCGGCCATGTTGTCGATCGACGACGTATTATTTTTTCTTCTTTCTCTCTCTGTTTTTTTTTTTCAACAACTACCTACTTGCTCGTCAATTCAGGAAGGCAAGGCATTACCAGGTACCAGGAAAAAGGATATCCGCTTTTGCTTTAGCAACCTCTAACGAAATCCAATATGGCTGGCTCGGAAAATAAATTGCTTCGATATTAATCCGTTTTTTCCTTCTCCAACACTTATCAACGATCAATAACGTGCTACTACTCTTCCTCTTTTTTCTTCACTTAAAACACGAAAGATCGACCGATTGATCGATCGATCGATATCTAGAATCTTCTCCTCCTGACAAACTAAATTTTTGATACGCTTTTCTTCCTCCTCCTCTTCTTCTTCTTTTTTCTTTTCTTCTTCTTTATTCACTTATTAATCCAAAAAGAACTCTCTGGGTACTCTTTAAACTGAGAACTGTTTGAAATTATTATCGGAGTCTAAGTGGTCTAGTTCATTGGGATAGTAATTTTCTTGGTACTTTGTTTTAGAGAAATTATTAATATAATTTCAGACAAAGGAATTTTTCGATTGAGTTCAAGCAATCAGGTTAATGATCACTAAAAAAATAATATGATCTTATGAATAGGATCGATAATATTTTCTTTTTCTTCTTCTTCTTCTGTTCTTTTTTTTTTAATTTTTGCCCTCAAAATGAAATATTTTACTTAGTTTTGCAAATGAAAATTTTCGACGATTAGATTCAAGATGGCTGTCTTGATATTCTTTTCATTTCTGTAACAAATAAATAAAAGAAACGAAGTTAATATTTGATTGTAAAGAATTATGTCACGTAAATCGACGATTTGAGTTACAATTATATTTTATAGAAAGTTTAACTGAAAGCCATTTTACTTTTTATTCTTGTATACCTCCATCCCTCCTTTTAAAAAACTTAACTTTGTTCGAAGGAACTTATGAAAGAGGTGGAGGGTGAAAAAGATAAAGAAAAAAGTAAAAGGAAAGAAAAAACGAAAAGAAGAAAAAAGCGCTTAGTTTAGCGAGACGGTGAAATCTTCTTGCAGTTTCTATTTCTATGGCCGTAATTTATCGAGTAGTACCATACTCTCTCTTCTCTTTTATTCCCAAGGGTATTTGAAAGTGAAAGGAAAAATCATAGCTTGTCCGGCACAACGATTTATATATATGTTTCTCGCGTATACGTCAAACCTTTTCTCTTGTAAAATTTTCATACAAAAATTTCATTGAATTTTGTCCTGTTACTCTACGATTTGGAGATCTTTGTAGTGTATTAATTGTCCTTGATCAAAATACAGGACATACATAGATAGATATCTGTACAGCCTGGTAATTTTTTTTTTTTATTATCCTCTTGATACTATCTAATAATTCTTGATTTATTTCAATACCTAACTATTATATATTAATAATATAATTCCTTTTTTTTACGGTAGAACTCACAATTATTTTCATAATAATTATAATGATTATACGGAATGTTGTTAATAATTAACGAACTGGTTGAAATCATAATGCAGTTTGTTGTTGATTAAAATAATTAAATAAATTATTCATTATGTATTACGAGTTAAATAAATAAAGAAATAGTAATAATAAAATTAATGATAAATAAAAACAAATAAATGATAAAATAATAAATAAATTAATAATGACTTAATATGTAGTAATAAAATAACCTACATAAAGCAATTAAATAATTAAGAAAATCAAAATAAAGAAATGAAAAGAAACTTACAAATTAAAGAAAACCTAATAAAAATTTAAAAAATTCTGAAATTGATTTTTTTTCTGATTTATTATCCGAGACAATTAAATATTATAATATATATATATAAATATATATAATATGTAAATATATATATAATATATATAATATATAAGTAAATATATATATAATAAATATTATAATATATATATATAAATAAATATATATATATATATATATACATATATATGTTATAAATTTTTATTATTTACACGAAAAAAATGTACTCATTTAACAATAATAACAGTAATATATACATATATATATGTTATAAATTTTTATTATTTACACAAAAAAAATGTACTCATTTAACAATAATAACAGTAACAACAATAACAACAACAATAACAACAAAAATAACAACAACGACGACGACGACGATATCAAAATATTCTCGACAAGCAAAACACAAATATAGGTAGATTTAAAAATATTAGAGGAAAACACAAGAAAACATCAAAATTTAAAAGAAAATACAATCGGAGACTCATTCGTATATTCATATAAGAACTCCACTTCAGAAATACAATTAATAAGCACGCTAAATCAGTTCTGACTTACTCATTTGGAACAGTCAGATAGTCCAAAACATATCTCTAGAAGAACTAACCAGACTAAACTGAACAAAACTCACGAATAACCTGAAACTACTCGAATGAATTTATGCATTGAACTAATCACAATAAGCAGAGATGAAGGGGAAAGAGGATTAATAGATATACAAACACTATATCACAATACAGAAAGAGAAATGCTACAAAACTATTTAAAAGAACAAAACCACGTAACTTTATCAAACCATTGTCAAAGCAGAGAAACAATATTTATCACTCGACTTGAAATAAAAAAACATACAAAAGGATGTCCACATAGCTACGATGTTAGCACGAGATAGAGAGAGAGATAAAGAGCGAGAGAGAGAGAGAGAGAGAGAGAGAGAGAGAGAGAGAAATAGAAGAGGTATAGGAAGATGAATTACTTAAAGAAACGAAATTTTCGATGATAAATCAAACGATTTCTTGTTCATATCATCAATTCAGACTTCGAAAACGCTTTGGCAACGATCTTTCTAGGTAAGCGTTAGGTCGGCAATAGAGTTACAGTAAGAGAAAGAAAGACAATAGTGTGATGATTTACTTAAAAAAACAAAATGTTCGATAAAGTTTGGAAGGATTTCTTAGTCATATCATTAAACCAGACACTTTCTGTGTCTCAATCAAGAAGACACTTTCAATCAATCAGGCACTTTCACACGCAAACATAAGGTTCACAAGAAATGTTAAAAGACAGAGAGAAGGAGAAAGAGAGAGAGAGAGAGAGAGAGAGAGAGAGAGAGAGAGGGAGAATAGATAGAAGAGTAACAAACTAATAAGGATAACTTATAGAAATAGAATGTTTTTTAAAAATTGAAGCGATTTCTTGATCATATCATCAAATAGAATTTCAATCAGCCTGCGGCCGCGTTATTTTCAAGCAAACCTAAGAATCACAAGAGAGATACAGAAGTGGAAAGAGAGTGAGAGAGAGAGAGAGAGAGAGAAATGGAGAGAGTATAGAAAGATGAATTACTTAATGAAACACAATTTTTGATAATAATTCAAACGATTTTTGGTCGTATCATCAAGCCAGAGTTCGATTAGTCTTCGGACAGGTACTTTCTAGCTAAATGAAAGATCGGCAATAAAGTTACGCAAAAGAAAGAAAGATATTAGAGAGATGGTTTACTTAAAAAAAACAAAGCATTTGATAAAATTTGGAAGGAATTCTTAGTCATATCGTTAAACCAGACATCGATCAAGCACTTTCCACGCAAACATAAGGTTTACAGGAAAGGTTAAAAGGAAGATTGGAGGAGAGAGAGAGAAAGAGAGGGAAAGAAAGGAGAGAGAGAAAGAGAGGGAAAGAAAGGAGAGAGAGAAAGAGAGCGAAAGAGAGAGGGAGAAAAGGAGAATAGATAGAAGAAAAACAAGTTTGTTAGTTTAAGGATAACTTACAGAAATAAAATGTTTGTTAGGAAGTAGATTGATTTATTAATCATACCATAAAGTCAAATTTCTATCAGATTTCGGCCGGCTTCTAAAAATTACAAGAGAAATACAGCGGTGTATAGTGACAATAAGAGAGAGTATATAAAGATGAACTACGTAAAGAAACAAAATTTCGATGATCAATCAAACGATTCCTTGGTCGTATCATCAAGGCAGACTTTGATTAGTTTTTGGATAGGTTCTTTCGAGGTAAATGAAAAATCGGCAATAGCGTTACATCAACAAAAGAAAGATAATAGTGAGATGGTTTACTTAAAAAAACAAAATATTCGATAAAATTTGGAAGGATTTCTTAGTCGTATCAGTAAGCCAGACTTCGACCAGTCTCTTTTCACGGAAACATATGGATCACAAGAAAGGTTAAAAGGCAGAGAGTGAAAGAGAGAGAGAGAGAGAGAGAGAGAGAGAGAGAGAGAGAGAGAGAGAGAGAGAGAGAGAGAGAGAGAGAGCGAAAGTGAGAGCGAAAATGAGAGCGAAAGTGAGAGCGAAAGTGAGTAAAAAATTGTTTGGTGATACAATGATAATATTAATAATAATAATGACGATTATCGAAATGAAAATCATGATTGGAATCCGATGAGAAGGGTGAAAAGAAAAGAAAGAAAAGTAGGAGGAACAGAACGTCCAGAAATTTGGGTTTACAGGTGAATTTTTGGAGTATTTTTTTCTTCCTTTTTTCCTTTTCTTTTTTATTTGTATTCGTATCTCGTCAATGTGGAAAACGGCCACGACTGTTTCCAACGCGGAAAATCGTTGCTCGTGACAGGTGTCCCGTTTTAAAGCGACGCTTTAATCACGAAACTCGTTAGCCGCGACGAAAAGCCGTAATTGCGTCTCTCACCTCCTCCTACTCTCTTCCTCATTCTCATCGTCATCCTCCTTTCCTCCACGTCGCTTAACCTCAACGCGATCTTAACTATCTACTTTTCGTCCATTTTTCTTTTCTATCTCTCAATAATATACGAATAATTGCGAATTTGTCGAAGGTACAAATCGTGTTTTTTTTCTTTCTTTTTTCTTTTTCAATTTCATTTCAAACATTTTCTTTTTTTTTTGTCATTCGCTTTGTTTCTCCCAACAACTAAATTTCGTTAAATCAATTATTCGATGTCTATTTTTTTTTCCGCAACAATATTTTATTTCTTAGTTTATTACATTGGTATCTTCCTCCTTCTTTTTTTCTTTTTAACGATTTTTATATCATCAATTTTATTATTGGCGTTAATTTGATTTTTAGATTATCCGTTTTATTATGAATTCTTTTCTCTTTTTTGTCATTGAACTTTAAATTGTTTAATTCTTTATTACATTTTTTCTTATTATCGTCATCATTATTATTTTATTATTATTATGATAATATGAAAAATACATGAAGAAATCAATGTTTCCATTAATAATTGTATTAAATTTAATATTAATTATTATATTAAAAAATCTTATTTTTGGATTAATTTTTTTAATACTACGATTTATATTTCCTTAATATTTTTTCATTTAAGTGATTAACTTCCATAACGAATAAAATATTTTGAAGCAAACTTGAACGGTCAAATTCCAATTGGAGCTATCAGAGTAAATAAGAACTGTGTGTGTCGCATGTACATATATTTCATTAGAAACGAATAGATATATATATATATGTATATAAATGTATCATAGATTTTTCTTTTCGTTAAGACTGACTAAACTAAGCGAAACGGATTAATTGCATGAGCGTTTATTACTGACGATGAGAATGAAAAAGTTCTTATCGTTTTCAGACTATCGTTATAATTATTCGTTTAATTATTGCTCGGTCGATTCCATTTAATTATTCTTCTTCTTTTTATTAGTATTATTATTATCATTATCGTCGTTCATCTTCACTTTATACGGATCTTTTATTTTATATATGTAATTATTATTATTTTTTTTTATATTAACAAATTATTGCATTATTATTTTTAGATATTATATTTTATTAATCATTATTAACGGACATTTTTAGATTAGAATAAATTTCTTTTCTTTTTCTTTCTCTTTTTTTCTTCTTAATTCTCCAATTACTCGGCGAATTTTTTCGTTTGAAATTCATTTCTATTGAATTCTTTTTTCCAATTCAGTTAATAACTTAATACATATTTATTATTTTACATAGTAGACAAGATAGTAATGAATAATAATAATTATCATTATTTTTATATACCTAATACATAATTCAAAACAAATATTATAATTTCTTTTTATTTTTTTTATTTAAACCTTAAATCGATATTGGATCGAACAACATATTCAATCGTGAAATTGATTTCACTAATTTTTTCTTTTTTTAATCAATAAGCAATAGAATAAACTTTTTAAGAAAACTAGGTAAAAATCGATCAGAGAAACGAGTCCTAAGAGATCACATGCAGCCTGGGTTGCAGGAATATGGTATAAAGGGCTACAAGTACTACGTATGTATGTACACTCTAACTGACATTCAATTTCCATGGTAACGGCGAAGCTTGTCAAAGGGAAATGCGAATCTCTCGTAATGTATTAGTGTGCGAGTGTATTTGTGTATGCGCGCGTGTGTGTGCATGTGCGCGTGCTTGTTTGCTACTTCTCTAAAGGGCTGTTACCGAGGAAAATGTAGCTAATAACCTATGCCACTTCTATGTCTAACCATTGACCACCATAAAAAAAAGAAGTTCTAAATGTTTAATCGAGAAATATCGATCATTCATCCATGGAAAAAGAAGAAAAAAGGAAAAAAAATACGGAGGACAAAAAATCGAGTCTGATATGTAAAAGATACAAACAATTAAATAATTAATTGATATTGTCAGACGATTCTGTTGCAATTCATTTACATATTTTTCCTTTGTCTCGTTAATAACAAGATTGTTCCACTTTTCAATTTATTTTATTTATTTTTATTTTATTGTTTTTTTCTTTTTTCTATTTTACTGCGAATAATCGAAATCTTTTTATAACGTTCGATTGTCAGAAGAAAAAAAAGGCGATTTTGGAGACCCACAAACAATTAAATAATTCATTAGCTTCGAAAAAGTAATATTTTTATAAATTTATAAGACCATGTAATCGTATCCAACGATTGTATTTTATTTTATCTTTTGTGTCGTTAGCAATTAATAATTTTCGTTGCTTTTGAATGTTCCTGCTCCTCCCCTCCTCTCCCCATCCCTTTCTTTTTCATTTAAATTTTTCTTGTCGGAGAGTGACCTCTGTTTGATACAGCCCTTTTATTTCGATTAATGGACCTCGTTCCGTCCCACCGTGATTGTTTTCTTCTCCAACGATCCCTTTTCTCTAATGAAATTCTCGCGTATCTATCTACAAACGACGTGGGAACGCGATACGTGGAATAATTATTTTCTCGTTTGTTGCTATCCCATCGTTTACGTGGTGAACGAACGAAAACACGTTAAACTGAACTATTAAACAATTATTTTTAGAAAGCCCATCTTCCCTATTTTTTTTTTTTTAATAGAATTCATCATCTCAAATACTCGAATTAATAACAAAACGTGTTTAACATTTTCTACGTTATTTGTAAAATTGAAAGGGAAGAATAAAAAAAAAAGAAAAAAATAACATTTTTTTAAAATACAAATAAATGTTCTTTGCATAATTTTTTGATCATGAAAAAATATATAAATTCGATCGAATATTTTATAAACGTTTATAAAAATTAAATATAACGATACGTGATCGATAATTTAACTTTTAAACGATGGAAATGTTTCTTGACATAAATTATTTATTTTTACTTTAATATTTTATATGTAACGCCTGAATATATGCAAAAGTTCATACTTCGTCGATAATGTCGTTTAAGAGTATTTTATCTATCGGTAAGAAATTACTCTTTTTTTTATGTTCCTTGAGATAGGCAACACACGAAAGTATTCTTCATATCATTTAATTAGCAAAACAAAAAAAGATATTAATAATTTATTAAACATAAATAAACATCGATTAAATAATCAAACATAACGCTTATTTATCTCACGACGATATTTTCCCTCATATTTTCGATTTTGAAGTGAGCCTGTATATTGAAAATCAGCAGGACTGAATAAGGATATTTCCCTGAGGGAACGAATGGAATATGAATAATATATCCCTTATTGTCTTCTTCCATTTGCTGTCACAATATTTCTTATCGAACGAATGAAATTGAAATATTAATATCAAATTTCAATGAATGAACTTAAAAATTCTTTATTCGCATTTTTTCTTGATAAGCATAACACTCAAACACAAACACACGCACATTATTATTAACTATGTATAATATAAAAATAAAAATATATTTTTTTAATTTGGAATCAAAAAGAAATGTTGAAAATGTTCGTAAAAGTAAAATTCGAAAAGTAGAGTTCAGAAATCAAATGACATCGTTTACAACACGTGTCACGTGTCAAATATTGCATACTTTCTAATGGTTATTAGATCTTTTATATTAGATAGATAGATAGATAGATAGATACTTTATTCTTCCCCTTAGGGTTTAAAGGCTTCTTTTTCAGAGGAGCGTACCCAAACCTAGATCTTTTATATTACTATTTTTAAATATTTTAAATAAATATTTTAAATAAATATTTTAAATAAATGTTTGATATTTATAATAAAATATTAGTATATAATATAAGTGGTTAATATTATATCGATAATTACAAAATCTGACAGTATTTTACTTTAAATATTTCAAAATATAATAATTTGTTAATATGTTAAATAAATAGTCAGTATTTATAATAAAAACAGTCAGTACTTATAAAATATTATTTACTTATATTTTATTATAAGTATAAATCAATATTTCCATGTACTTATATACTGTTACTTATTTTACAAAATATGTATCATTAATATTAACAAGATCAAAATATTATCATTAATAAATAAAAATAGAATTGATTTTTAATTGTTGCTAAGATGGCAATATAAAAAACGACGATTCGGCAAATGTCTTTAAACTTTCAATGATTTTTTTGGTTATCGTAATTTACCAATATATTTTCTCAAATATATGTACATATATTTATGTACGCGCTGTAGCACATAGACGATCTCTTGTTATCGTATTTCTTGTGGTTGGCAATAATTAACTATCGATCATGTAACCTCTCGCTCTCTCTCTTTTTCTCTCTTTCTCTTACCCCCTCCACCTCTCCCTCTCTCTCCACCACTATGATTATATGGCTAATATCGAGGTTTAACAGCGAACTATATTATCCTATCTGGGTGTACAAGAGATACAGATTTAACCGCAAATTCCTACATGCACGTATCAGTGTTAACTAATACGCGTATTGTGATAGTTAACTCTATGTTTCTCAACATTAACTATTTGGTATGCTATTGGTTTATTTAAATGCTTCACTTAAAGATAACATTATCGTACATGATTTAAAAAATTAATTGAAAAATTTGATAAAATCATTATTATTTGAAATTTCTCATAGAAATTAATAATATTAATCAATGACCATCATTAATAATATTAAAAAAGAAAAAGAAAAATGAAAAAGAAATATATATATATATATATATATATATATATATATATATATATAAATAATTACCTGTAATATGGTAATTAATAATGTCAGTATTAATATTTATTAATGAGGTAATAATTATTAATGATTATTATATATTATAAATAATTAATACTATTGCACATTACAGGTATCAATTTATATATATTTGTTTCTGTTTCATTTTAATTTTTTTGCATTTTTTTTTAAAGATCCGAAATTAATACAATAAATGATAAAATCTTTTTAACTTTGAATTTTTCCATTATAACTGATGACCCTCAATTAATTCTCTATAATTCAATTTTTTTTTTTTGATAGTACAATAAATAATATATAATGTCAAAGCCATATTAACACTGCTGACGAAAAATTTGGGAAAAGTAGTTGGAGAGTATATAAAATGACTGAATCGGAGACAAGTTATATATAGTTGAAAACTAGAAAATTTGAAACAAATGTTTAGCACAAATGATAGAATCGGAGTTTGAGAACAGTTTTTAATCAATGATAAAACAGTGAAAGCCAAGTAAATTTTATTCTGAGAAATAGATTTTTTTGACTGCACAATGCTAATGGAATGTTATAATTTTGTCAACAAAAAACTAATTAACCCTTGATTGTGATTAGCGTTAGAATGATATTTTAAGAGTAAACTGATCGTTTTAGTGTAAATCATATTTATTTTCTTTTAATCATGCGTGTGTTTCAGTTAATCTTTACGAATACGTTAGTCGATACTCAGAATAAGTGTAACAATACGGTGAGAAGTTATATCGCATGTTTCAAAAAGATTTGCAAATATACAACTTCAATATTTTTCAAATATTTAGAAACTACTATTAAACTGTTATTTATCAAATTTTACGTAACTCGACCTCAAAGTGTTAATATATTTATACTACGCTAAGAGTATAATTCTTATACGTACAAAATATTTAGAACTTCGGATATAAAATAATGATTCGTTTTACGGCAATAAAAAGTGGAATACAATTTTTTAAAAATACAGACGTATAAAAGTGTGATTTTTACATGTATACAAACATGTACACACTATTCAAAAATAATTAACATTAATACAGACAAAAATTAATATATTTTTATATAGATATGTATTTCTTTTTTATGAACTTATATTGAAATTTATTAAAACAATTTTTCTTTTCATTTAACACATATAAAAAAGTTTTGTAATTTATGATATAAGAAATCAGTTGATTAGTAATTAGTCAGTAAACATTGTTAGTTTCTCGGTAATGGTCATTAAAAAAGATGATGTAGTCAGCTTAATTTTTATTTGTCATAATTTACATGTAGGAGAAGTGATCTTTTCTATTTTTTATTTTGCTATTTTAGTTTTTATTTGAGGAACCCCATTCAGCTTTCGCTTTTAGAAAAGACTTTGGAAAAGATATTACTACGTCATCCGATATTAAAAAGTTAATATACTTATATTGCATTCTGAGTAACAATCTTATACATAAAAGATATTAAATACTTCGGATATAAAGTAATGGTTCATTTTACGACAATGAAAAGTGAAATAATAGTTCTTAAAAATACAGATTTATAAGAGTGTGATTTTAAAATTACATAGTTGAGAGAATAATTTTCTAATCATTCGAAAACGTTTATATATATATAAAGAATGTATCAATTTAATCACACGCGTGCAACACATGCACGCGCGCGCGCACTCACACACACATCACACAAAAAGTTACTATTATTACAGATAATACATGATATATTCTTATAGTATAGTTATATATGTGTACATTTATGTGTATATATATATATATATATATATATATATATATATAATGGGTTTATATATGGGTGCAAATAATAACAAAAATTGTGTTTATCTAAAAACAAAATAAGATAAATTTTCTTTAATTTTCCTAATTAGATTCTATTTACAAAGCTTACCTAAAACAAAAGAGAGAAACGACATTAATTGTCAATTATTCATTGTCTTCTTTCTCTCTAGTTTGAATATACCGTTTTCTTAACGTCTTAACGTCTTTCTTACTTTTCTTTGTCTACCTCTGTCTTACATTTAAATGTCCTTCTTTTCTGTTATGTGTAGAAACCTACTTTACCTACTCGCCGTGAGTGTGTTGGATAGTCTTGGAAGGAAATACCCTGTACTTTCTTTACATATACATATATATGTATATTTAATGAATTTTTATTAATATCATTTAAACAATTTTTCTTTCCATTTAATACGAATGAAAAAAGTTTTATAATTTTAAATATTAGAAATTAATTGATTAGTAACTTGCTAGTATATACTTTTAATATCTCTGTCTAGTAATCATTTAGCTAGCCAAATGTTTGATTAGGTATATAAATTCGGTTTAAGTAATCATTCGTGGCAACTAAGCGAACTATGGGCTTAAAGACGTAGAGATGCCTTTAGAATAATTAGGAGTCTAGCTATCAGCCTAGGTAACCATTGGCAAACAAGCCAGACAAATGCTATAAATTGCTGAAGTCAGATAAAGGAAAATTGTCAAAGGAATGGGAAAAGCTGACTGGAAGGAAAGTAATATCAATTATGAAAAATAATAAAGAAAAGATTTCATTAGAAAGTTTTCTAATAGCGTAAATAAAATTTTAACATGTAATTTTTATATTAAATTCTAGTTTCAATTCCAATTTAATTCTAGTTAATTCTAGAAAAAAAAAAAAATTGAAAAGAAAAGAAAATTCTGTACTGACTATTTTCCGTTTAAAAAATGAAATGTTAAATATATTTATACCAATCATTATTTAATCAATCAATTGATTAATTTATTTGTTTAGTTATATATTTAATTTATCTTGTAATATTAATTCTTTTTTTACAAAATTATTTTTTATTATTATTATCATTATTATTATTATTATTAAAAATTATATCTCCTTCCTATGATTAAATATTTTATTTAATTATATACTTATTTAATTTATTTTGTAATATTGTTGGGGCGGAGGAATCAAAGTAGGAGAATCCGAGAATATGCACAACCTGATTGCAAATGAACTTCTTTATTGTCAAAGGGTCGTCATGGTCTAACATGTACGCAAAGAGGAACGGTTACAAGATGTAGTAAAAACAAAAAATAAGAAAAAAAAGCTAGACTAGCGCGATCGTTTTCGTCGCACGAGGGCGCTGCGGAGACGACATCCGCGAATTGTAATTGAGAGCGCAAACTTCCAAAAGTCCAATACTTCCCCTCAATTCAAAGATGGTTTTTCGGAATGATAATGTTCGATAAGCCAAGGAGTCTCAAACATTCCACGTGTTTTTGTCTAGAAATCCCCTTGATTAATATATCCGCTGCCATCTTGTCAGTCGAAGTATACTCGATCTTCAGTTCGTCTCCTTCAACAACTTCTCGGATGAAGTGATGCCTCACGTCAATATGCTTACTGTGATTGTGAAAAACGGAATTCTCAGCGAGTTTACGAGCACCGTTGTTGTCGCAGAAGACTCGGACTTGTGCCGCGCTCTCGAAACCCGTGCTTTTTAGAAAATGTTTAAGGTATAACGCTTCTTTAGATGCTTCCTGACAAAATGTACTCGGATTCCGTGAAAAAGCCACGGTCTTCTGCTTTCGGGCTTCCCAGATGAGAAGATGGGACACCCACCGAGTATAAACGTGTACCCGATGTAGGATCTTAGGTCGATCGAGCTGTTCGCCCAGTCAGCGTCGATGAATCCTTCCAGTGGCTTTCCTGTCTTCAAGTATCTTAAACTCAAAGTTTGTGTTCCCAGGAGATAGCGAAGTACTCATTTCGCGGCAATCCAGTGACTTTTGTCGTAGCAGCAATTAAATTAACTCAGATAATTGACTGCGAATACGATGTTCGGTCGTGTGCTCACTGCCAGATACATGAAAGATCCTACGATTTCATAGTAGGGGAGCTCTTCCTCGTTGGAATCTGACACCTTCGATCTTCATCAGTTTAGTGCCTGGATCCATCGGTGTCGTCACGGGTTTCGCATCTGACATGCCGAAATGATCGAGAACATTTCGTATATAGTCGAACTGGCAAATAGAAATGTCGTTCTTCCATTGGACAAATTCCATTCCCAGACAATACGTTACTGCCATGAGATCTTTTACTTCAAAAAGAAATCCATCATTTTTTGGTAGATGGCTGTAGTGATCGATATCTCGTAATATCGATCAAACAATTTCAGATTTATGCTCGTTGTCAAGGTGACATTCACACTAAAAAAATTCTTTTGCTGTTTTTTGTTTGGTCCATTCAGTTGTGAGTTACAGGGTCTTAGAAATGGAAATCAACAAAGAGAAAATTCAATACATTTTATAGTTTTTCTTCGATAAAGGCGAAAATGCAAGCCAGGCGGCTGAAATTGTGAATGGTGTTTTATGGTCCCGATACTGTAACAGCTAATTACGTACAATTTTGGTTTCGTCGATTACGTTCGGATATCTTTAATGTTAAAGATACATCCTCGCACAGGCAGGCCCGTCGTCGTAAATGTCGATAAAATCACAGAAATAATCGAAGTTGATCGGCATGTTAGTAGTTGTAGCATCGCCCAGGAGCTAAAGATCGACCATAAAACAGTTTTAAACCATTTGCACAAAGCTGGATTCAAAAAGAATCTCGATGTTTGGGTGCCACATCAATTTACACCAAAAAACATGATGGATTGAATTTCCATTTGCGAAGCCTTGGCCAAACGGAATGAAATCGACCCATTTCTTAAACGGATGGTGACTGAGGATGAGAAATGGGTCACATACGACAATATTGTGCGAAAACGATCGTGGTCAAAGCGCGGTGAAGCAACTCAAACGGTGGCCCAAATAGGACTAAAAGCCTGGAAGGTTCTGATGTGCATTTAGTGGGACTGGAAAGGAATCATTTATTAAGAGTTGCTTCCATATGGCCAAACACTAAATTCGTATCTCTACTGTCAACAACTGGACCGTTTGAAGCTAGCGATTGACCAGAAACGGCCAGAATTGGTCAACAGAAGAGATGTTATGTTCTATCAGGATAACGCCAAGCCACACACGTCTGTAGTGACTCACCAGAAACTCCGGGAGCTTGATTGGGAAATTTTAATGCATCCACCATATAGTCCGGACCTGGCACCAAACGATTACCATCTTTCTCTCGCATTGCCAAACTACCTGAGTGATAAGAAGTTGGCATCAAGAGAAGATTGTAAAAATCGATTACTAGAGTTTTTCGCCCATAAGAAGCAAGACTTCTATGAAAGAGGCATTATGAAGCTACCTTTACAATGGCAACAAATTATAGGACAAAACGGTGCATATTTGACCTAAATAGGACAATCCGAAACATGTTAAATAAAGTCTTGGAGTTTACGTAAAAATAATGGATTTCTTTTTCCCCAAACTCTGATAGATACTGCCCGAACTCCGTCATTCCGCTCTGACTTTGGGAAGTGACAATGATATCGTCCACATATATCACGATCAGAAGCATATTTCTTCCCTTGCCTTTCACGTACATCCATGGATTCGCGTCTTCTTCCCTCCGAACTTGGATATTTCGCGGTCAATTTTCTCGTTCCAGCAACGTCCGGTCTGTTTAAGACCATAGAGGGCCTTTCTCAACAAGCATACTTTATCGCCCTTCTTAATTTCTTCGAGCATTTTCTTCGCTTTCTTCCCGAGGCTGATTTTCGTTGTTTTCGTCGATGCGATTCTCTCTAGAATACCCGCCGTGTACCTTGGGATTTCCATGAAGATATTTTCACTAATTTTTCCGTTCAAATATGCCGTTGTAATATCGAATTGTCTCAATCGCATGTCGTTTTCCGCGGCTAAGGCGGCCATGGTCCTGATTGAGCTGAGTCGGATCATAAGCGCGAATGTTTCATTAAAATTGATGCCTGGCCTTTGAACAAATCCCTTCGCTACTAAGCGAGCCTTTCTTCGATCAAGAGTCCCATCATCGTGCTTGTATTTATTTCGAAACACCACTCGGCTGTCAATAACCTTGTGGTCTTTAGGCCTATCTGTGATGACCCACGTGTCGTTTCGAATGATCGATCTTATCTCGGTCTGCATTGCATCATACCATTCTTCAGAATGAGGCCCGCGAACGGCCGAATCGAGTGGTATTTCGACGAAACCTCAGATTTCTTAGAATTCTTCCGCGTATTCAGTAGCTTGATACTCTTTTCGGGGTCTTCCCCTTTGGCCGGTCCTCATCTTTCTCGGCTTACCTCTACCTCTTCGGGGTCGTTCTTCGTTCGATTTCATCCTCTGGCTCCTCGAATTCTTCTTGGTCGTTCTCTTCGTTTTCAGGAACAGGGTTTCTCGCGTTTCTGGTAGGTAGAGTCAATTTGATATGTGACGGGTTGTTCTCCTCTTCCGTCCAGATTTCGTCGAACTTATCGATTTCTGGTGATTCACTTGGTGATCCCACGAACTTTACGTCTCGTGCGCTATCGATACGTTTTTCGTCCGTCAGTCTTCGTCCGTTATCCTTTGTTTTCGCTCGAGTAACCGACGAAAAATCCTCTTTTCGATCGGGGATCGAGTTTTCCCTTGGACGTAGCTCGATTCAGCGTGTAGAGACCTTCGCCTCGAACTCCTTGAAATGGCTGACGTCCTGAGCTTTTCCCGTTCATATTTCGTGGGCTGTTTTTCCTCCTAGACTTTTCGATGGACACTGATTTTGAACGTAATTCGCGGTGTTAATTGCTTCGCCCAAGAATGACGGTGATAACGATGATTGGGCCAAAAAACACCTTGTCATGTCCATTAAAGTTAGATTTCGCCTCTCCGCGACACCATTCTGTTCAGATGTGTAAGTAATCGTCGTTTTTCGACCGATCCCGTATTCTTTTAGGAACGCGTCGAAAAGCTCGTTCCAATATTTTTTCCCGTTGCTCGACTGCAGGCACTTAATTTTTCTTCCATGCAGACTTTCAACGTTGGTCTGAATGTGCTGAAAACCTCATCCTTTTTCTTCAGAATATGTATCTCGCACCATCTACTATGATCGTCTATGAACGTGACTACGTACTTTGCCTTTCAGTTAGATTCTACGCGCATTGGACCTACAACGTTGCTGTGAATTATCTCCAGTAGATCCGAAACACTTTTTAACTACTTTGGAAAAGGTGCTCTCGTCATTTTGCTGCGGATACAGATTTCACAAGTGAAATCTTTATTTGCTTTCCCAAGATTCATGCCCAGCACAGAGCCGTTGCGACCACATTTAATTAGGTCCTGGACGTTCAAATGACCCATATTTATGTGCCACATTTCCATCGCATTTCTCGTTTTTCTTTCCTCGATGATTTCGGCGTTGGCGTTGAATGCGTTGTCTGTTTCTCGCAGGAAATACAGCCCGTCTCTTCGATCAGCGATCAAAATTGTATTCAAGTTTTCGTCGACGATTTTGGCTTTTTCCTTTTCGAAAAAGGCTTTGAAATTTTGATCAGTGATTTTTCCAACGGATAGTAAATTCGTATGCAATTTAGAACTTGAAGTACGTCATTCACGTTCACGTTTTTTCGACGACCATCCAGCTCCGAGACTATTGATACTGATCCTTTACATCCGTAGTCGTCGACTCACTTGCCAGGTTGACGTTTCCGGTGTAACCTCGAAGAGCCCATGTGCGCAGTGCATCCACTATCTAAGCACCACTTCACGTCTCGTTTTGCGATATTTGCGCCGTGTGTTTCAGTGAGTTGTGTTTCTTCGATTTCGGTGACGAGACTCACGTGGTCCATCATATTTACCTTATTTTCGGTGTTACATTTAGGTTCGTTGCAGTCGGCAGCCTTGTGGTCTATTTATTTTCAACGATGACACCGATATTTAAATTTCTCACGTTTTGAATCGTAGCCCTTCGAGGTGCCCCTCTTCTCGCTGACATTTATGGGGCGTCTACTTTAATGATTTGTCGAACGTTTCCTCGTGTATATCGTCTTTATTCAGAAGTTCAACTCTCACCATGTTTGTCGACGCCATGTTTCTGTCTTCGTCGAACTTTCGAGAATACGATCAGCAACGCGTGTCACAATTGTTCACAATTTTTGTAAATTTTCCGATACTCTCCCGATCTCAAACTTTGTCTCGTGACCTGGGCCCATAACCTGTTGGGGCGGAGGAATCAAAGTAGGAGAATCCAAGAATATCCACAACGTGATTGCAAATGAACTTCTTTATTTTCAGTGAGTCGTCGTGGTTAAACATGTACACCAAGAAGAACGGTTACAAGGTGTAGTGAAAAAAAATAAGAAAAAGAAGGCAGACCTAGCGTGACCGTCTTTGTCGCGCGAGAGCGCTGCGGTGACGACATCCGCGAATCATAATTGAGGACGCGAACTTCAAAAAGCCCAATAAATATTAATTTGTTATTCTAGAGAATTATTCTTTATTATTATTTTTAAGAATTACAACCTTTCCATGATTAATTAATCTATTTAATTATATGCTTATTTAATTTATTTTGTAATATCAATTTTTTTTTTACAAAATTATTATTTATTATTATAACTGAAGATTATAATTTTGGCCATGATCAATTTATTTATTTAGTTACATATTTATTTAATTTCGTAATATTAATTTTACTTTACAAAATTTATTATTATTATTATTATTATTATTATTATTATTATTATTGTTATTATTATTATTATTATTATTATTATTATTATTATTATTATTATTATTATTATTGTTATTATTATTATTATTAAAAATTATATCTTTTTCATGAGACATAATAATCTTAACTCAGGTTGAATTCATAATAAACAACATGACGATTTATTTATCTTGTACGCGCGAGTCAAGCCACGTTTCGATGTATATTATGCATGGATCCTTATATCGCAGGACATTAGCCATGATTAAATTACTAAATATATATTATATACATACAAACTTCCAACTATCTTTATTTTTCTCATATTTTCTCACTTCGATATGTCCATGCTTTTTTTCGTCTCTCTTAAACTCACCCGCAAGTCCCCTCTCTTTCTTACACCACATTCCTTTTTTTCTCTTCGCGAATTTATCCTCTTCAACGTCATTGTATGAATATTTCATCGTACATGCGATTGCCTACCAACTTTCGTCTCTTTTTTTATTTCTTTCTCTCCTTTCTCTCTCTCTCTCTCTCTCTCTCTCTCTCTCTCTCATTTTGTCTTTGCAATTGTTTTTTACCATGGGCTTATTCGAAGATATTTTTTTTCTTTTTTTCTTTTTAATACATATATGCATGGGTGAGGTGTGATTTTTTTTTATCTACCTGCGATAGAAATTTTTTTTTTATGTATCTCCTTTATTCATGGATTAGTTTTACATCTGCAGCTTCTTACATGACATGTATTAGTTTGATTACACATTCATACATTCACATTCACTCCTTACATTCATTCGTTCCTCACTTTCGCCTGTGCTCTCATGGGGGTACCGGACAATTGCCCAGTAGGTATACTCTATGTAATCTGCGCGGTATTGGTAGCGTACAATCTTTCATCGTAGGGTTATCGCAGTGTCTCTCGTTGATAATTTCAATAATTGCTTCTACTGATGGAACGTCTAATGTTTCTCTTATGTCGTCGGTTCCTGCGTTATGAATTATTGTTTTTTCTCTGCGCGATTAAAAGACAATTGAAATTGAAAAAATCATATTATAGATTTATAAAAATAAAAATGTGTATTTGTGTGTGTTCGTGCGTGTCATGTATACGTGTAGTTAAAATGAGACATCCTATATATAAATACAAATCTTTTTGAATGATTAAAAGACAATTAAAAACGAAATAACAACGCTGATCAAAAATTGAAACTTTTTATCTTATATCCGATTTGTTTAATGAATAGATTTATCTTTCACATTTTCACGATGCAGAATGTTTATAGAAAAACAATAATATGATGTTCCAATAAACATCGATCATTTTAAATAAGAACAAAGAGTAACGTTCATACAACTCACTGCTAATATATTCTTGATAATGTACAAAAAATTAATATATATATAAATCAATGAAAGCATTGAACTTAATTCATGTTAATTTACGACGTTAATATTCAGAAAGTTTAATGCCAATATTCTTTGGTAAAATTGAATGACGAAGCTTTTCTTTTGTACGGTGTCTCATCAGTCATCTCAAAAAGCATCCAACGGCAATAATCGATTATCGAAGGATTTTAGTACCCTTGATAACGAGATGGTCTATGGTAAAGCTGTCTTTTGATGAAATCGTTAAACCAGTCCATCAAGTAGAGTACTATAGTTTTCTAGGAAGAAGTTAAGATTCTAATCTAAGTTGGGAATTTTTAGGGATTGTTCTTATAGTTGTTCAATAGACAAGTCAATATATCTGAAAACATATTTATCATTTTGTAGCGACTTTAAGATTCTGCGACAACTTAGATTGTGTGGATATAGTTGATCAATTGTTTCAGACCACGCCGACGAATGATCAAAAAGTTTGGCGACAAAATTAAGTAATCAATTCGACAACTCGCATTTGTCGAGTATCGTAGCAACCGTCAGACGGAATGACTATCGAAAAAATTCGTTATGGATGACTTTAATATACGCATTACGTGTGTGTGTGTGTGTGTGTAATATATATATAAACTGTATATAAATAATACACAACAGGAGAATGAATATTGAGTATGAGAGAACTCCCAGAGACAGGTGCTCTTCTCCCAGAGACAACAATTAAAAATTCTATACTGAAACGGTTGAAAGCTGTAGGATGACTATGATTCTGGCAAGAGATTCTATTGAACGATAGTGGACTTCGAGATGAGATGAGCTCGTGTAATGATGAGCAGTTATACGTAAGTTGTGACCACATGCGCTTGGAATCATTGCGGAGAGACCGAACGTAAAAGAGGATCAGACCAGGTTTGGTTAGAGTTTCAGCATGTACGAAGTCGTGTTTGCAGTGTCAAGTCAACGAAGGTACGAAAAGAAGTAGGAGATATTCATCGTTGAAGAATGATGTTGACAAAAGGTACATACCTATTATTGTATAGTTCGATGTTGGAGGTTACCAATGTAGCCATACAGGATCTAAGATCGAGTCCGTATAATCGATCAACCGTTCCGGTGGTCAGGTCAACCAAGAGATAGAAAACCAAGAACCAAACTCATTCGAATTTGTCATTATCGTAGCAATCGACAAAAGAAATGGATATCGAAGAAATCATTAGAATAATGAGTTACTTTAAAAAAATATACAAGAAGAAAAACATTGAGAGCATCAGTGATTACAAGAACGTCGTAGAAAATATCAAGATATCATACAAAATATTCAGAGAATTTCTTAAAGACATTAGAAAGTGTGAAACTTCCTTTGCTACTGTTACTAGGAGTGATTATTCACTTTCACTCTGCTGTGAGGACGAACTAAAGAGAATTAGATTATTGAATAAAGGAAAAAAAATTTTTTAGAATTATATTCGATAATTATAATTGCTTCAAGACCTTAGCTACTTTGAAGGCTACATTAGTCAAACATCTTGTTTCCAAGACAAGTAGTACTTGTAATGCGAACGTGTTCATTTTATTCAATGTATTTCACTGGTCACAGTGACGAACAACTCTCATATATTTTCTTATGTTCAGGTGTGTATGCACTCATATATCTAATGGTTAATTGAATGGTTAATCGATGAACAAATTTATGAAAGATTAAATCTCGGTGAGTCGAATTTGTCAGTATCCTAATGTCTGATATCAGGAGTGGATTTATGCAAAGACATTGGAAAGGCTGTTGACTCGGATCCCTTGAAGAGTACATTAATCAGTGTATGATCTTCAAAAAAGTTCCTTTCAAAAAAGTACAAACGTATTCACTTGATTCAACGTATTTCACTGGTCGCAAGGAACAACGAGTCGGAAGACCAGGCATTAGTGAATGTAACTATTAAGGAGGTTGGGCTATAAGTCAATTTTAACTAGGAAATTCAATTTTAGAAAATTTTGTTTTTTTTATTTCACAATTCTAAGATATTTTCTTCAGACCGCCCCTCATGGCAAATTGAAAGTGACGTTCTACTTTTATCGAGAGTAGCAAGGCGAGGTTCATACTTGTTAATATCTTTTAGCAATTCTTTGAATATTCCTGTTGTACGGCGTTCTTGTAATCACCGATGCACTCAATATTTTTGCTTTTTTTTCTTCTTTTCTTTTATTTATTTTTTTTTAAAGTAACTTCATTTTCTTTGATATTCATTCTGTTTGACGATTGCTACGATATTGATAAATTCAAGTCGTTTACTTTGGTCTCTTAGTTTTCTGGTCTATCGGCAATATGTATGCAACCTTAGGTCCTGTACAGCCACACTGGTAACCTCCGGCATTGAACTATGCAATACTAAGTATATATATTTTGGCTATTATAAGTATATACTTCTTTTCGTACCTTCGCTAAGATGTTACCGCTAACACGACTCCGCGTATAACGCAAGTATAACAACGCTTGGATTGATCCTCTCCTGCGTCGGTGTCTTCGCATTGATCCCAATCTTATGTGGTCACAATTTAGGTATAATCGCTCATCATTACACGAAATCATCTGATCTGTAAGTCCACTAGAGCTTGAACAGATCTTGTAAGAATCATATTCATCTTACAGTTTTCAACTGTTTCAGTATAGAATTCTCAATCGTTGTCCTTGGGAGAGGAGAGCACTGTGGTGACTTTATTGGACACATTACCGTTAGACGACACATCATTAACATTTTGTTGTAATCATCCAATCACACGAGTATTGACATCTTACTCATAGTATTTAGGACAGTGGTTTGCTTGTTAAGACATTCGCTGCATTTCCAAAAACAAATATTTTCGCTAGGTTTGATTTATATATATATATATATATATATATATATATATATATATATATATTTCTTATTTATTAATTTGGTATAGTTGATGATGTCGAGTAGCGTCACACTTACTATAGCAACATAGTAACATGAAAAATTTCGTTAATTATCGTCATCCATAGCGTATGTGTTAACCCTCATTACATTCTGACCGATGCAGTCACAGATTTTAACAGCGATGAAAGATATTACTAACGAATAGGAGGATGATTTTATATGAGATAATTTCGTGACGTGACAGGTCAGAATTCGTCCTTAGTTAAGTTCCTCTGTTAGGTTATAACGTCAACGCTAGGCAACCAAGGATGAGGAAGTTATGAGGTTTACGAAAACTATGTGCTTACGAAACTAGGATGTATATTCTACTGTAAAATTTACTTTAAAAATCTTTCACGAATCTTGCACGTTAAAGATGTTCGAAGAACCAATAGAAAACTTAATTTAACGAGAGAACAATAATATTCGAAGCTGTAAGTCAACGATATAACAATGAAAAGTACAAACAAACGATATAAATACAAAACACTCAGAAAAATACGCGGAAACAATCCTGGTATTGATACGGTGGTTTTTTTAGGATCTCTGCTAAGGTGAGGAATAATTTTTTTAATTAATAATTCAATCTCATTGGTTCGGATTTCTTCCTCTCTTCCGTGTGTTGTTCAGTTCCCGTTTCTATGATGGTAATATGGAAGTGTTATAGGGGCTAATTTGTTGACGGATATATTCAAAATATTTTGTTCTGGATCAGCAAAAAAGTTTTGATCTCCTTCACCAGTCAAACAGTTTATTGATCGCATTCTTACGTCCGGTGATTGATTACTGGCGAATTTTTTTTATGGGAAAAAAAGAATATTTTAAATAGAATGAATTTTTTTTTTATATTTACTTACGTTTACGTCCTTCGTACGTTTATTCCTTTCCTTAATCATGCTCGATATTTTTCTTGTTGAAGGTTAGGAATGCATAATCTAAAGACTCACTTAGAACAGGACGTAAATCGATACTTTTCCTACCAATTTTCGAACCAAACTCTAGCTATCCTATCTTGCCCTTGTCAACACTAGAATATTATACTTTGAACTATAGGCTACTCATGCGCTCGTCTAACGTCTCCAAAGACATAAACAGTTTAGAAGATCTCCAATATCTTTAAACTATAAAAATGCATTCCGATAAATTCATCGAATTTTGCGTCAACCAGATCACACTCCAACGCTAATATAATAGACTCATCTATTAAATTTTAAATCAAATAGAGGTTTACAGTAAGGGTAGTATTCTTATCCAGTAAAAAAAAAATCTTTTATCCTCGACTGAATTTCTTAGGTGGTGAGTTATGAGCTACTGAAGAGGGTGAAGTCGGAAGGAATAATTTAAAAATCTAAAAGGTCAGTTAACTTCTGTCGTTCCATAAACCTGATCGCTAATTAATTAGTAAATCCGTGATTAGTTCTTAAGTCTGTATTTTGTATTCGGTAATTAATTAATAAATCGGTAATCAATTACTAATTTCGTATTCCGCATGCGATAAAATCGGAAGAGACGAGGGCCAGATCCTCTATACGAATTGACTAACATCGCAGGCCCACCCAGTGCGAGAAACGCAACGAAACGCACTTTCGTAGTTGCGCCCTTACGATGGAATAATTGCATTCTATCGATCTATGTATGTCTCCCCGTCTCATTACTCGTTGATCGAATTTACATTTCTTAAGCTCAATCTCCAATAATGGTTTCATAGCCTGATCAAAAACAAACCATCTTTAATTACGTCAGATTATATGTAATACATGATGTAATACTTATATCAATGTGTTGTAATATATAGATAGTTATTAGATGTAATATATAAATAATTGAATCCTTTACAGTCTCTTCTGTTAACCGAAAAGCCACGAACACACATTTACTTTGAAGGATCAAACAGCTTATTCGATATTTTTGAGCTTAGCATTAAAATATTTGTATCAAAAAAATTATTAATTTAATTTTAATTATTTTATTTTCTGTTAAAGAATTTCCTAGATTATTTTTCAGTTTCGTATGGGAAATAATTAATGTTGCCCTTATATCACATCTCTGTGCAAATATAAATTAATTGGTAAATGATTAACAGAAAAAAACAATGTAATTTAATAAATTCGTTTATCGAGTATTTACGCCTGAAAGTAGGCAACGATAAAAGTTTATAGACACGAAGGGGTTGCCTACTTCAAGGGATTCAAAAAAGATTGAAAAAGGGACTGAGTTTTTCATCAGGCTGTGAGAGTATTGAGTTAGCATCAAAGCACTAATTTGTACTAATTTGAAAAAAGATACTAATTTGTGTTTTAATAAAAATAACCTTCTTTTAGGTTTTAATTTACTCAATTTGAAAAAATCTTTTTTTTTCAAATGATTGAAAGTCCTGCTTTTCTTTGTCAAAAGTTTTTACAAAGTTATTCGTTTAGGCCAATTTTTACGAGACAAAATTATTTTGTTTGGCTCAGACGATGAAATAAATTTTATATTTTCCTTTTTAACGATATATTATTTTATTACAGGCCGTTAATTGGCCTTTATTGTATATTATATTTTTATTATATATTTTATTATTTATAATAAATTATATATTTAACGGAAAAACAGGAGTTGAATACAAACAAAATAAAAAACTATGGAAAATCTAAAATATCTTAAAAATCTTACTTGATTATAGTATTTCGTATTTCTGAAGGTCAATAATCAGATTTTGCAATCAAAAATACTTAAGAATTGATGTATCACACGTCAGATGAGAAATGAAAGTTAATCAGCGTAATGTTATCAATTTGTAGAAATAAAGATGATTAAAATAGAACACCTTTTATGTGTAGATAATAATTTCTTTTCCTTTTATTTTTCTTTTCTTTCATTTTAGAATTTTTTTCGTTTATTTATAGTTTCCTTTAACGTCAAAATTTTCGACGAAAAACCTTTCTGTAAAACGCATGTATGCTTTGCGTCGAATTTCAAAATTGCTTCTACAGAGAAATGACAACGAGAAAAGCGGGTAGATTTTACGTAAATGTAATTGGAGGATCGTCTGAATTGTCGAACGTGACTTTGTCAAAGGTTCTTTTATTTCGTTCTTCGCGTTTACCGGCTTTACTACGTAATCATTCTTTCTTATTTTTATTTTACGCTCGCTACATGACACTTTTCAAATAATAGAATCATATATGTGAATGTATGATTATAACACAAAAATTTTAAGAAAAATTTCTGAATGATATTTTCTTAAACTTCAAGGATCTTTGTCAGATTGTTTGTGAAACATAATTAATATGATTAAAATAAAAAATTATTTGTTATACAATAACATTTAATACTACGCCTCGTAATATGCAACAGTTCATACTCCGCCGATAATATCATTCGTGTTATCTATAGATAAAAATCTTTTTTAAATCTTTTGAAGTGGTCCACCCCTTTGTGTATATAAACTTTTATCGTTGCCTACTTTCAGGCGTAAATACTCGATAAACGAATTTATTAAATTACATTGTTTTTTCCCGTTCATCACTTACAAATTAATTTATATTTGCACAGAGATGCAATATAAAGGCAACATTAATTATTTCCGATACGAAAAATGAAAATAATCCGGAAGTTTTTCAATGGTAAAATATAATAATTAAAATTAAATTAATAATTTCTTTGATGCAACTAATCAATTAATCTATTTCTCTTTCTTTGTTAAATCTTCAGATTGATTATGTAAAGCTTATAGAATAGGATATCCCCTGGCATGCAGGATTTAAATTAGGACTAAATGCACAAATCCAGAATGTAAATCTACGAGTAATACTCGTAAGATGTAATCCAACAGAATGTTCTTACGAACGGTAAGCTATGCAGGAACGAGAAATGCTTAATGTGGTGCATTGCTTAGAAATTTAAGGGATAGCTCGATTAGCTTGTTATAATTATACAAAGCTTTATATTAAGATAGAAGCTAAATAGTGTTGTACATTTACATGCAACCAATTGGCAACAATAAATTTTATTTAAATTCAACTTCAAGGATAAAACTAATTTTTCTTCGATCTATATACAGATCGATTAAAAATCAAAGGTCAGTTGATTATTACTTTAGTTAGAAACAATAGAAAAAAAAAATATATATATATTTTTTAAAAAAGTTTCATGATTTTATGCGTTTAATATTTTCAAAGATTAACTTTAGATATATACTTGTTTAATACATTTTTAAAAATAATTTATTAAAAATGAAAATTGTAGGATATTTCATAAGAAAAATTAAAAATCATTAAACTTCCTGTTTAACCGGAAGTCGTGAATTTTATTTCGTACTCTTCAAATATTTGTCGCATTAAATCATGAAACTTGTCTTTATATATGTGTATATATATTTATATATAAAGAGAAGAATTTTCTTTAATTTTTATCATAACAAACGAGATATTGAATCGGTTCAATTTATAAAATCAACTAGTATTTATAACATACAGTTATTTTATTATAATAATTGGTATACTATACTAATTCACAATTGAATTCCACTCGTCGCAGAGAACATCGGCGGATATTTTTAAATTGAAACATCATCCTCGTATCCTTCTGAGAGATCGTCGTTAGACGACGTAGAATTACGTTGAAACGAGATAACGAGCATCGCAAGAGACATTATGGTTGGGGGAATGCGATATGCCGATTGTGTTTTGTCAATCGAAAGTTCGGCTTTCGAGTATTAATTAGAGCATCGACAGAGGAAGTGAAGAGAAACTATGTTATGGGAATCGGTTGGCTGACAACGTTGGACATTTAATTGGAAATTGGATGGGATGGGGGTTGCTACTAACCACCACACCCCGCAAACCTCTCGTCACTGAGCACTCATTCACCTACCTACCTACCTACCTACCTACCTACCTACCTACCTAACACCATCTCTCTCTCTCTCTCTCTCTCTATCTCTATCTCTCTCCGTCTGTCTCTCTGTCTCTCCCTCTCTACCTCTCCCTCTCTACCTCTCCCTCTCTTTATCTCTCTTCTCTCTCTCTCTCTCTCTCTCTCTCTCTCTCTCTCTCTCTCTCTCCCTCTCTTTATCTCTCTCTGTGTATGGCTCGTAACCACACGCTTGCATGGCTTTACGGGGTACAGTAAATTGGCCTTCGTATGGGTAAGAGAAGGTACAGTTTCACAGCTTTAACCGGCATAGACGAGCGCTAATTAGTTTCAGGAGCGATTGTAACCGAGAATAATGCTTTATACCGATTTTCGTCTTCAATCTTGTGTATTTTACTTGAATTTATTTATTTTTTTTTTTAATTTTGATTGATGTATTTGTAATTTTCTTTCTTTTATATATATATATATATTTTTATATATATTTATGATTATATATATATATATATATATATATAAGATACATAAACTTCTTTTTTTTGTTTAATTTGCTTTACTTTAACTTATAGTTGCAGTCATAAGAGGAAAGAATTCTCTTTAAATTCCTTCCCTATAAGCTTTTCTTTTTCATTTTCTTTTTTCATCAATACCTTTATCTCTTTTTTGTCAAATTTATAATCTTCCTTTGAATAGAATCGAACTTTACAGATGTATGAATTTTATCTGAGTAATAATTTTGTTCTTATAGTTACAGTTTCAAAAAAAAGAAAAAGAAAATGCGCGTTCTTTTTCTTTTTTTTTAATTCTCCTATGAAATTCTTTCTCTTTATATCTATAAATTTCTTCTTTGAGTAAAATTGAAATTTATGGATGTAAACTTTCTACTCTTTCTTTGTGTAATAATCTTATCGTTGTAATTTTTTTTTTTTTTTTTTTTTTTAAAGAGTAAAAGTAAAAGATAAAAGAAAAAGAAACTTTTACAAAGGAAATGTTTTAACCCCTTTTTTAAAGCCCCTGTAGATAGATTACCCATTATAACACGCCTACCTATTAACTTGTATAAACTGGTTGTCTTCTACCAGTAATAAAAAGTTTTTTAGTCTTACATAACGTTCGTAAGAAATTTTATCGATTAAGTATGAAGTGTAGCTTACCTCTAGACGTTAATAAATAAATATTTATTAAATACATAATTATAAAATAAATACACTGTATAAATTGTAAAAAGATATCGTTTGACAATTTGTCACTATCTTCATGGTTGTTGTAGAAAAAAAGAAAAAGATAAAAATAATGAAGTTCTCGGAATCGTGTTATCGTAATATTCTGCGAAGTTCGAACTGAGAAAAATGCCTTATAATAATCCGTTTGGAATTCAATGGAGATATCGAACAAAGAGAAAAAACGAGCTAAACTCTCTATTTCTCTCTTTTCTTTCTTTTTCTTTTATTTGTGTCAGCGAATGGTGGCAAATGGAATGTTATCCATTTGCATAACTATCACAAGTATTCCTACCTTTTCAAATTCATTTTTCATTCTCTCGTCCAACTAGAGATCGTCCGATCTGCATGGATTCGACGATTTTATCTATAACTTTTTGCTTTTTCTTCTTTTCCTTCTTTTTGTGACTGAACGTTTTCTTCTTTTCGCTTTTTTTTTTAAATCTAACAATTATATATGTATAAACGAAGATACAAGTAGAACGCGAGAGAGAGAGAGAGAGATTACGGTAATTAATTATTTAATTAGTTTAAAAAATCAATGAGAATTTTGCATATTTTAGATATATTTATTTAGTTTTAATTTATTTTTTATTTTGCATATTACAGTGAAATAAAAGAGACAAGAAATATACGAATGGTCGTCAAAAATATATAGACAATATATTATATTCGAGGATAATGTTGTACCATGATCAAACTTCGTAAACTTTCTCTCTCTCCTCTCTTTCTCTCTCGTTCTCTTTCTTTCTTTGTCTCTATATTTTTTCTTTTTCTATGTGTAACTACGAAATGTATGTCGGCCGAAATATTTTTCTAAACAACATATTTTTTTCATTTTCGAAAGCGCTTTTCGTCGACGTCGATGGCGACAAGAGTGAATTCCGTAGTTGCGAAGGTTTCTTTAGTTATATTAATTAAACGGGACGACAAAAAGTAACTACACACACAATGTTGGTTTCGTACTAAAAACAATGTTCTAACAAATTCATTACGTTATACGAATTTGCTATAATCCTTTATCTAGTAGACGAATGTAAACAATCTAATAAAAATAATTGTGTATATGTGTGGATGTAGGTGTTTTGAGAAAAACGAAAAAATAATCTTCATAGATAAAGAAATATCTTGCGTATATATATATTGCGTATGTATATATATGTATATGTATATATATATATATATAAATTATTTAATAATATAGAACAATATTATATACGAAACTTGAACGACATGTAGAGGGACATAATAAATAATGTAATGTAAATACTTTTTACGTGGGTGGATTCGTAGAAGAGATAATTTCAATCATTTTTTTCCTTTCTTTACTTGAACGGGATGCTATATTTTTCTTATTGTCTCGTTATTACCAACGTTATGACGATCCTAGATAGCGTCCTAGGATTAGAACATCATTCAAGGTTAAATACGATGATAAAATGAATTTTCTTAAGTTAAAAATCTTTTTATCGCAGAATTATGAACGTGTCCTAATTTTGAAATTATATTTAAGCACTGTGTGCTGCAGTAATTGGTTGTGTCATATTTTCCGATGTAATCGTTATTTCATTGACGGACAATAATTTTCAATGTTTGAAGAGAAAAAAAGAAATCTAATATGCTGTTAAGTTTTCAAGGTCATAACCTTGACAAGAACGAGTTAACCACGAAATTGATTCTATCCACGTTCCGTCCATAGATTTGAATAAAGTTCATTGATTCACCCTGATATCCATCTTGATTACCACGGTGTTACTTGTCTCAGCAATCAATTGATGACTGACTATCGATATTCAGCGCACAGTGTTATCGATATTGTATTATTTGAAATTCCAAGTAACCTTTCCCATTGCGACAAGACATTTTGATAAATTAAAAATTTTAATTATAAAAAAAAAAGAAAAAATTAAATAAGAACAAAATAGAATAAAATTTGCTAGAACAGATAAATACAGTGACGATAAGATCGTAGTTCATTACACAATTCAAAATTAGTAACAATTATTTTGTGATCTTCGATAACCTTGAATGAACTTTAATGCTAGAACATCGAAATACGATAAAAAAAAGTATTTCACTATACATAAGTATTACGCTAAAACAGTATACATTCCATAAAAAAAAGAAATGAACAAAAGAAACAAAAAAGAGATGACTTTACGTCTATGTCTACGTCTTTTCTCACGTAAAAAGTATTCACACAATATTATGTTCTCCATGTCATTCAAGTTTTGTGTATAACATTTTCCCTATGGGAATTTTAAAATTAGCGGAAATATTTCGAAAAGATAAAGTTTTTATCTTCACCCTGTTTATCGCTTGTTAACACTTTGGAGATGGGAAGTTTAGAATAGGTGATTGGAAAGCATATTAAATAACTGAATCAGCTATAATTTACCAGTTTAAAAGTAGAAAATTTAAAAGAAATGTTTAGAACAAATGATAGATTCGGAGTTTGATAACAGTTTTTAATAAATGATAAAACCGGTGAAAGCCGAATAAATTTTATTCTCGGAAATCAATTTTTTAGACTCCATAGTGCTAGTGGAATGTTATAATTTTGTCAACAAAGAACTAAGTAATCTTAAAATGTTCTTTCAATCATGGGCGTGTTTCAGTTAATCTTTACGAACACGTTAGTCGATACTCAGAATAAGTGTAACAATACGGTGAGAAGTTATATCGCATGTTTCAAAAAGATTTGCAAATATACAACTTCAATATTTTTCAAATATTTAGAAACTACTATTAAACTGTTATTTATCAAATTTTACGTAACTCGACCTCAAAGTGTTAATATATTTATACTACGCTAAGAGTATAATTCTTATACGTAACAAATATTTAGAACTTCGGATATAAAATAATGATTCGTTTTACGGCAATAAAAAGTGGAATACAATTTTTTTAAAATACAGACGTATAAAAGTGTGATTTTTACATGTATACAAACATGTACACACTATTCAAAAATAATTAACATTAATACAGACAAAAATTAATATATTTTTATATAGATATGTATTTCTTTTTTATGAACTTATATTGAAATTTATTAAAACAATTTTTCTTTTCATTTAACACATATAAAAAAGTTTTGTAATTTATGATATAAGAAATCAGTTGATTAGTAATTAGTCAGTAAACATTGTTAGTTTCTCGGTAATGGTCATTAAAAAAGATGATGTAGTCAGCTTAATTTTTATTTGTCATAATTTACATGTAGGAGAAGCGATCTTTTCTATTTTTTTTTTGCTATTTTAGTTTTTATTTAAGGAACCTCATTCAGCTTTCGCTTTTAGAAAAGACTTTGGAAAAGATATTACTACGTCATCCGACATCAAACTTTTAATATATACTTGTCTAATAATTTTTTAAAGATAATCGATTAAAATATCTAATTAATTTTAATATATAAGCTGTTCTATGAAAAAAAAACTAAACATCGTTAAAATTTCGATCTAAATGAATGTCGGCTCTTTATAATTCTTAACAATATTTGACACGTTATAATAAAACTTTTCTTGATATATATATATATATATATATATATTTTTTTCATTGGTCCAAGCAAACGAAATATTCAAGATAACCTTAATTTATAGTTAATTTATATATTTTCGAATCTCGTTAAATAGTGAATGAGTTTCAAACAATTTCATTCCTACAAATTGAATGGTATTTAATTAGAAATTACGTCAGTTTTTATTTTATTTTATTTTTGTTTTAGATTTTTTCTGTTGTTTGGTAATTTTATGTAATTCTTAAAAATTCGTTTCTTAGTCATTTGGTTTTTTATTTAATTATATAAACTAAGGAATTGTAATATTTCAGGTAAAGATGCGATAAGAATGATGATAGAATAGAAAGTTAAATAGAAAGTTTTGAAAATGAGGAAAAGAAAAATGAATGGATCGTTCACACAGGATTAAGATTTCTCGTCGGAAATTTCCTTCTAAAGAAAAGAAGATATATATATATATATATATATATATATATATATATATATATAGAGAGAGAGAGAGAGAGAGAGAGAGAGAGAGAAAGAGAAAGAGAAAAGTGAAGAATTGAAGATTAATGAACCCTGACGTTCACAAGAATCGAAGTAGATCAAGAATAAGGTTCGAGGCTGTCAAAGAAAATCGTGATCGTTTAATCGATCAGAGTTGCGTCTGAACTTTGTTGCACTTTCTAATTAAGTTAACACACTACTGCTGTTGCTGATACTCTGATGGAATCTAATAAAATTAACGTAATCGAACTACTAGCTACCGATCGCTGTAGATTTTTCATTTCCCTTAGAATTTTATCCTCTTTATGTAAAAATTATATAAATAATTTCAAAATTTTAGTATTATTTATATTAATATGCCGTTTGTAATGAATTAATTTTATTAATCGAATTTAATTTTAGCATTATGTTTGGTGTGTCTGTTACGCGAGTCTTTTTATTAATCGCTTGCTAAGAATTAGGTGAGACAAGTCCTAGTTTTTTATTTTCATTTTTATCTACTTCCGTTATATCCAGACACGCACATTGTACTGCTTGTTATTCTTCAGTTAAAGAAGGTGCATGATAGATCTTTGTCATTAAAAATGATTATTACAAAAAATAAAGATCCAGTCTGAGTCTTTTAGGTGTCGGGCTTAAAAATATAAAACGTAAAACGTAAAAATGTATAATTGTATGGAAGGTCAACTGTCAGCAAAAAGAACGTGCCATCTATCCCGGGATTCAATTAATGATGACGCACTTGTTTTTTCAATAATGTTCCAACAGTACCTTATCGCACGATTATAAACATAACCTTCAAATATTATATTAGCGCATTGTATTCTTGTTTTTTTCGTTAATTGTTAAGTAAATTATAATTTAGGAAATAAGCAGATAATTGTTTATTTTATTTATAATTTCTATGTTACAAATAACTCATCCAAATTCTTAATTGAAAATAAACGAAAAGAGTATTGTATATAAATACTATATTAGTCTTTCGACAAATTTTACAAATAAAATTACGAGTCTCAGGTAATATTATTTGAATAAAACAACCTATCAATAATTCTGTTATTCAATATAACGGCTTCCACACGTTCATCGGATTACATTGGATATATTGCAGAATATTCTACGTATCACTTAGCGAAGACTTCTGTTATGCATGATACTCGATGATACATATTCTGAATATTTAATAAAATAAAAGTTGTTTTCAAGCTGAACATTCGAAACGTTTTTTGTTGAGAACTTTGGATTAGAAATTGAACAAAAAAGAAAAAGAATAAAATAGCACCATTGTAAGTAAAATTAAAAGATTTTTTGAATGATATGCAACTTGATTCATGCTGGCATTTAAGGTTTTGAAAGGAGTTGATATAAACATAAGTGTGCGTTTATATGTATATATATACACACATGCTTAAATATGTATATATATATATATATATATATATATATATATATATATATATATCAATTATATGTTTATAACAGATTATTCATATATACATCTATAACTGTAACATCATATAATTTTTTTTATTAATGCAACAATACATTATATTACGTGACATAATGTATATAGTTGTTATTTCATATCTTTTCTTTTTTCTTTCTGAGACAATATTTCTTTAAATATTCAATCAAAAGTTTTCTAATTGAAATTTTTTAAACAAATTTCTATTCATCTCGATAATTTGATTACAGTCATCTTAAATTAGACAGAACAAAAAAGAAAAAAGAGGAAGAAAAGAAAGAACAAAAGATTTTAAACAAATAAACAAATAAAGGAAAAAAGAATTATAGACATTAACTTTTTAATCTCTGAGAAAGCTTAATAAAAATTTTAATCCAATTTCAAACGGACTCATTCAATATTTACAAAACAGGAAGTTTGAAATTGAAGGGATTTATATTAATACCATTGAAGCATAAGACCTACGAACAGAAGAAACTTCTTGCATCTTTTCAACTTCTCTCTCTCTTTCATATACATACGTACGCGCGTACACACACTTACACATAAATACATATGCGCATGCACGCACGCATACACACACACATACATACATACATACATACATACATACATACATACATACATACATACATACACATCCTTCTTATCTCAATTAAAAATCCCAGAAGGTATAAAGTTATTTTAATTAATTTCATCGTGAATGGTCACGACACGTTTATATTGTTCCAATATAAACTTTCGATGAATCGATGGATCAATGAATCGATTAATTGACGAATCGATCTTTACCACTCTTCTCTTTTCTTCTTGTTCGTCGATCCAACGGAACATCGATGAATGTCTACAACAGACTGTCTAGAACGATGTGCTACATTTTCTCTGATTACACTAAGGGCCAAAGCACTTCAATACCACGTTCCCTTCGATCCCTTCTCTCGCCGTTAATAAGGTTCACCGACGTGATCTATGAGCATCTTTATATAAGGGGAATTCAATTTGAATTTAACGCATTATCCTTCGAATACGAAATATCGACAGTGTAACAATTTAGTAAGACAATTTTCATTACAAAATATGCCGATTCATTTTATATAATTTATAATATTTTTTTTAAATTAAAAATATTACAAAGGTGAAAATGGAGATGAGAGATTTTGAAGAGAAATTAGAGTTGGTAAATTCAATTGTAACACATTTTAAGTGTGAATATAATAAATTATTATGTATTAATACAATAACCTTGAGAGAAATAGAAATATATAAAATTTTGATGATATTAATATCCCAAAACAAAGATATTTAATACATAATGATCTTTTATGGTATAGAAAAAATAAAAATAAGACATGTTCCAAATTATTAAAATTAATATGGAGAAATTGCAGAATAATAACTTCAAATTGGACACTCTGTATAAGTGTATATGCAAATTTAATACACAATTTTGAAAGAAATAGAAAAAGAAGAAAAAATATTAATGATGTTAATGTCCAAAAACAAATGAGCTTGAAAAAAATCATTTTTTTGGATTCAAAATATTTTTTTTTAATTATTCGAATTAATACAGAAAAATTTCAGAATGTCAAATTAATTGGGACACCATTTATATATATATATACATACATACATACATATTTACATACATACATACATACATAAATACATATATATATATAAATAGTAATTATATGTATATAATTATTATTAATTAATATTAATATACCATTTCTTTTATTTCATCAAATAATAGTTGTCTTTTAAATCTTTATAGCATTTTTTTTTTAATATTCATTTTTTTCTTTAAATCTTCAATCGTCCAAACTTTGATTTGGATATAAATATAAATATAAATGTATATATTTACATATACATTCATATATATATATATATATATATATATATATATATAAGTATATATATATATATATATATATATAAGTATATATATATATATATATATATATATATATATATATATATATAAGTATATATATATATATATATCTACATCAAAAGTGACCTATCAACGAAGTAGAATCAATCTCAAGTCTAGCGATGTAAAGGTGCTGATCGATTATAACGTAAATTAGCGTCGATCGTGATGGCCTCATTTCCTTCTCGAGTTTCCGTTGAAATAACGTTTATGATAATGTTGATATGATGAATTTTTGACGAACTTTTACGTAAAAAAAATTATACAATTATACAAATTTATTAGAAATTAAAGAGCTCAATTAAATATCACATTTCTTAGAAGCAATAAAAAAGATATATGAGAAATTTATTTTGAAAATGGTTTGAGTGCGTTCGTAAAAAAAATTAGATATTTTAACTAATTTTTCTTATAAAAAATTATTCAATGATTACGTGTGTTGGGAGTTTTGCTTTGAGGACTTTTGAGAGTATGAACTACGGATGAATTACATAGCTCCTCTTTGATGACTAATTGGAAACAATCTTCCAACTATTGTATTATAACTGGTTATATCTCTTGAATAATTATTCCTTTTTTAATTTTGCATGAATCTAATTCAATGTCTGTCTATATCTCCAAAGTAAAACACGGCTGTGTTCTGCTTTTATTTCCATTTATTTCATCAAGAAATGATTCGTAACATTACTTTTTTAAATATTCATATGCGTTGACGCACACGTGCGTCCCTCAATTCTTTACAGTACTTTTTCCTAAGGGTCATATATTACTATTAGAAATATCTACCTTTGAGAACTCGTTGGATACTTGCTAAGAAAATGGATAGATAATAAAACACATTGCCACCTTTGTCCGAGCTTAGCCTTTTTTAGTCAAGTACCTAGTCTTCACAAATGTGTCGAGCCGGGCAATAAATAAGCTGTGAAAATAAACTCCTAGGCGCGGCGAACCAAGGATTTATCTGGTGCCTACTCTTCAAATATCAATGTAACTCTTATAGCTCCTCACGGTTACCAAGACAAAGAACCACACATGAGATTGTTTAAACATTTCGAACGAACTATCCCGACACGCCTACGATCAATAAGAATATTTCTTGCCCTTTCCGGGCACTTTCTGCTTAAACTCCCCCCTATTTATTTCCCTTTCCTATTTCATTGATGCCTTCGTGGATAATTCGGGAAAAATCAATAGTTAGTCGCATCTAAGCATTTGCACTTACCAGTAAGACAATCGAGTCTTACCAATATTACTGGCTATGCCTCAATCGGAGGTATCCAGTACAATCTAAATCGTAACAGTCAAGATACATCCTTTAGACTCGCAACAGCAAGATTTCTAAGTCCTGTTAAACTTACTAGCTATCACTCTTTCAGAAATAGTCAGCGCCACTAACTACACATTATTATATAAGAACACATCAACTCTTGTATCATACTTCAACAAATATACTGTGATAATTTCCATTCGTGCGATATTCATTTACGCGATACAACATCGTAAGCTACACGGGATCCTTCAAAAGAACTCGCGTTTTCCCATTAATTTGCGGGAACGTGGCGAGCGGTATTTTGCTGACGGCCTTCAACGGTATCCTAGCCTTGTGCCGCCGCCCTTATTCATCGCGTTCAGCGGGTCTATAACTCTGACGATTAGGAAGAGACGGAGAAGATTCTCCGTGCGAATCGACCATCATCGCTCGTCAGGTGCGAGAAGCGTATCTGGAAATACTCTCGTAGTTGCACCCCTCACCACGCGACAATATATTTCTTCTAATCTTCACTTGTACAAATTTCACTTTTGAACTTTCACTACCCGATCTTTCTTTTTTTATCTAATACTCTTACAATAAATTTTTACATATATTGTAAAGATAAAATATATATATTTTTTAAATCTTATATTATTTTAATAATAATTAATAATAAAATAATAATGTAATTTTGTATTATTCATTTTAACATTTTATTTTATTTTTATATATCATATAAAAATATATAATATATATATATATATATATATGTAAAATAAACTATTCATATGTAATTGATATGGTAATATAATATATAAAATATCAATTTTTCTCACATATTCATCCTTAAAATTATTGAAAATGATTGAGCAACTATGGAAGAATACTACGACCTTAAATTAAGGGAGCATAGATTTTTGGGGTTGTAAAGGCTAATGGGGTCTTCCATAACATTTTTTCTGGAGTATCGTAGAATATTCATGTCACATTTAATGCAAATGTGTTTCATCTAACAAATATACATTCATATTTTTACTTTTAAATAAACATACACACACACACACACACACACACACACACACACACACACACAGATTGTTTAGATATATATCAAGAGCTAGATAAATATATCTCCTTTAATAAAAACAATAGAAGAAAAAATATATGTTAAAATACTTTTATGATTAAAACTGTAAAATATTTTGAGAATAGAAAATAAAGTTTAATGATTTTTTATTTTTCTTATAAATCACTGTATATTGTTTTTAATTAATTAGATATTTTTTAAATTATTTATCTTTAAAAAATTATTAAACAAGTATAAGGAGTTATTCAATAGACCCTTATTTTATTTTTTCATTTAATCAACATATGTACACACACACACACACACACACACGTATATATAATGTGTCAGTTTTTTAAATATTATTCAATTAATAAACGACAAAAAGAAAAATTTATTTAATGATTTAATTAATACTAATCAGTTTTAAAAGGATCAAATATTTTCTTCAAAAAACGAATAATTTTTCTAAATCCTCGAAACTTATAATACTTTTGTTGATAACTTTTCAAAAGGATTAGAAGTTTCATTCAACGAGTCTGTTTAAGAGAACATTTCTCTCGTTTATTTAAATCCCAAGCATAACTCTTCTCGTGTTCTCAACCGTGGAGAAAATGCGACACGTTCGCTATTGTTTTAAACGGCATTTCTGAAACGGAAACGATATTGAAACGTTACGCTTCCAACTGCTCCCTCCCCTCTCTTTTTCTCATTCTCTATCTCTCTCCCACTCTCTCTTTCTCTCTTTATATATATACGTGTATATCCGTTCACGAAACACCTCGACTGTTTTGTTTCCGGAATCGTTCAACACCACCGTCTCATTTTGAATTTACACTTATGGTATTATAGACCACGATACACATGGCCCAAAGAGAAGAAAGAACCTAAGGGAGAGAGAGAGAAAGAGAGAGAGAGAGAGAGAAAGAGCGTGTGTGTATGAGATAGAGAGAATGAGCGTTGAAAGCGGAAACAGGACTCGAGTAAAGTGAAACAGTTAAATCCATAAGTTTCCTATTTAATCCTACCAATATATATGCACTTTACGAAAAAAATATTGTCGACAAATATCCATAAATTTTTTGATATTTTAATAATGATTAATACATTGGTTAATATGTTTGAGAGAAAATATTTTTGACAAATATTTGAAAGGATTTTTTGATATTTTAATAATGATTAATAAATTGATTAATACGTTTGGGGAAAAATGTTTTCGATAAGCTGACAATGTATACGATTAATCAAAGGTTTTAAAATATCGATCTTGTAATAATGCAAGATAGTAACAAATAGAGAATGATTGTAACGTTCTCAGTCCTTTTGATCAGTCTATTATATTTTATTATTATTTTGACCTTTGTTCGATAAGAGATAGAGATAGATAGATAGATAGAGATAGAGAGAAAGAGAGAGAGAGAGAGAGAGAGAGAGAGAGAGAGAGAGAGAGAGAGAGAGAAAGAGAAAGAGAGAGAAAGAGAAAGAGAGAGAGTCTGTAATTATTTGTAAGAGAACGTCGTTTTTAATATGTATCTGAATTCATAAAGAAGATAAAAAAAAATAGGTCACACAAGATTTTAATATAGTAGATCGTGTCTGACGAATCTAGTGCTTTACTACTGATTTTTGCAAAAATAAGTAACTAATATAATATCACTTTTGAGAGATATATAACGTCACTATAAATATACAAATTACAATTTAATAAAAAAAGTAATTAGAAAAAGAAGAAACAAATAATAATATTTCGTGTGATATTGTCATATAAATATTATAGAAATTTGTCCGAACAATATAGTACTTTACTACTGATTTCTGATTAATGACAACCTGACATCTCTTTTGAGAAATGTCATGTCATTATAAATATAAAATCATATTTTAATGAAAAAGTAATTAGAAAAGACAAGTAATAATATTCTTGCTTGGTTTTATCATGTAACAAATATTCGTTCGAACAATATAGTACTTTACTACTGACTTCTCATTTACAAGAGCTTAATATCACTTTTGAGAGATTTAACGTCACCATAAATATAAAATCATGTTTTAATGGAAAAATAATGAGAAAAAAATATAATAATATTTTTGTTGCGGTTTATCATATAATAGATATTCGTCTGAACATTATAGTGTTTTATTACTGATTTCTCATTAATAAGAGCCTAATTTAATTTTTGAAATATGTAACGTCACCATAAATATATAATCATGTCTCATGTGTTACTATAAATATCAAATTACGTTTTAATGAAAAAAAGAAAAAGTAAATAATATTTCACGTCCAAACAATGTAATACTTTTCTATTGATTTCTGACAAATAAGGGACTTCTATCATTTTTGAAATATATAACAACTTCACTATAAAAATATAAAATTACATTTTAATAAAAAAAAATAATAAAAAAACAAAAGAAATAACATATAATGTTTCTTGTCCAAGCAATGTAATATTTTGGTACTAATTTCTAACAAATAAAACACTAATAATCACTAAAGAGAGACATAAAAACTTTACTATAAATATATAAAATCGCATTTTAATAAAATAAAATTTATTAGAAATAAAGCAAATAATAATATTTCTTGTTCGTATAATGTACCATTTTACTACTGTTCTCTGACAAATAAAACACTAATACAACTTTTGAAATATATATCAACTTCGCTATAAAAATATTGTTGAAAATGATGTAAAAACAGCATCCTTGCGCCATCTATTTTGACCTTATTAACTAAAAGGTTGATTTTCTTTTTTGGTTGCATTAGTCTTTTGTCTTAATCTTTTGTTTTAGTTTCCTTTTTTTAATCTCAGTCTCCTCGCCGCGTTGTGCACGCAGAGTCATGTATAAGAAGCAAGTGTTATAAAATATATAATTTGTATAAAACAGTGTGTTGTTCCTGCACCCTTTTCCTAAAAATATAAAATTAAATTTCAATAAAAAAAAAAAAAAAAGAAACAAACGTATAATAATATTTCTTGTCTGAACAATGTAATACTTTGGTACTGATTTCTGACAAATAAGAGATTATTATCACTTATAAGTTACAGAAAGAATACGGTCTCGGTAGATCGAAATTTCTATATCCTCGTAGCGAACCCTCGTCTCTAGGGCCTCTTCTCTTCCATCTCTATGGAAGATGATCTCACGAGCTCCTCCAATCGACGTTCCATTCTCCTTCATGAAACTGTACTCGTTAAAATTGTAGCTACTACTCCAGGAACGTACTCTTCGTACTATGTCTGCTGTATTTCCTTGTACGTAAAAAAGAGGTCAATGGACGGACTAGATTATCGATAGGAAAGAAGACAAGTAATCAATACTCTAAAGATACCGATGATCCGTAAATTTTACGACCTGATTCATTACAATGGTCTATCCAAGATACAGATCTATTCAGTTTATAGTAAAAAGAGGTCCTTTCTATTGTGTGTTCGAAAACAATCTTCAATGAAAAAAATAAAAAATATTCAATGAAAATTTAACGAATTTCATGTTATCAGATTAGAGAGTAGCATTTTGTTCAATAAGTGACCCTTGAATGTATGTCATTTGACTCATTTAAACGTTTATGAATATTTTGTTTTTCTTCGAAAATTGGTATACATAACAAAAATTTATCCCTTTTTTGTTTCTTTTTCTTTTTTTGAAGAAGTGACCCTTACAAAGTGTTACAAAATTTGTCTATTCTTTAAAAAAGAACGTAGCTCGTATACGTATAAAATATTATAACATTTTTCCTTTTTTAAAAAGAAAAAACCAAAATTGACCAATACAGATTCTCAAAGTAATAAAATTTGTCCTTTCTTTAAAATACAAAAAAAAAAATGACTCATATAAATACATGCAAAAGTCTTATAAAACGTTGTTTCGTTACTTTTTCAATTAACTTAATCTTTTTTTTACATAAAAAATCCATACCTTTTATATATAAAAAATTTCACAGAATTTCTAATTTCTATTTCGATTTTTGGGAAAGCTTCTTATAAAAGTAAAAAAATAGCCCACGCAAAGAGTTACAACATTTGTCCTTTTTTTAAAAGAGAAAAGTAATTCATATACATGTAAAATGTATGTAAGAACATTGTTTTATGTATTTTTTAATTTAATTAATCTTTTTTCTTTTTACACGATATATTAATATTTATTCCGTTTCAAAAATTTTAGAAACTCTTTTCTATTTCTCTTCTCGTATGTTTAGGGAAGTTTTCTATAAAAGAAAAAAAGTGATCATATATATATTTAATAATTATAACCTCCCTTTTTACATACAAAAATTGACACTTTTATAAAAGTGTATATTTCGTTTCAAAAATTTTACAGGCTTTCTAATTTCTTTTCTTATATAATGTCTTTAGAGAAGTTTTCTATTAAAAGAAAGAAAAACAAAAGGGAAAGATAGCCGATTATATCGCGTTGCTTACATTTCGGATTATTTTTATCGTAAATCTGAAAAACGCTTTAGGTAAGTAAGTACTTGTGGAACCGTATCAGAAATATCACATCGCCGTTCGTGGCCTTTTCATGCGGTTAATGGCTTGAACCACTTGTTGAAAGCGGATCCGTACGAAACGTTCTCATTTCTATTTTGACGGAGAATTCTTTTCTCCACTTCTCTATTCTTTAACTCTTTCTTTCTGCAAACAACAACCAACTTGTTGTAATAGAATAGTTCGTAAATTTTCCCAAAGTTTTTACGTTTCTTCCATTAACGTCTTTATGCACTTTTTTATGTACACAAACACACACACACAGACAGAGAGTCATAGATATATATATACATGAGGACACACATATACAACGTAAAATATTTTATTATCTATGAATCTTTGTTAGAAAGATAATGGTTTGTAACGCTTAATGGTTGAGTATTTTTAAAATAATTATCACTTTGTAACGCTGATAAAAAAAGAAAGAGCTACAAATTTCTTTTTGGGGGTAAAAAGAAAAAAATTAAAACAAATATTTTCAATAAATTTCAATCAATATTATTCTCATTCCTCCATTTTACTCATCATCTTCATTGATTATTTTTTATCGATCATTATCATGCACTATTTATTCATCATTTTTATTCATAGATCAAGTCTGATCAATATAATTTTATATCACTGAATCTTTTTAATAAACTTTCATTATCACTATAAATAAATATATTTCTTTAAACAAATTAAATCCATTACGTAGATACATGTATGTTATTATTAATATGAAAGTGTTTATAATTTCCCTATAACTCCAACTATTTTTCTTTAATTCAAATAAAATAATTTTTTAATTGTGTTTTATGTTCCGACAAAAGGAATAGATCACGTAATTTATAGTGATATTCTTAATAAATAACTAAAAATAAAAATATTCCAATTTTTTATACACTCTATTCTAAATTGTATACTATTGGAGATCAAATTGATATCGCCAAACGATATAAATAAATCTAACCAAATTAGATGTCATACCATTAGATATCATACATGAAAATAAAATTCTAATGTCATATTGATTACATTGATAAATATTAATAATATAAAATTTCAAATATTACTCCGTTCTTCTTTCGATTCTTTTGTAAACACAATTTATCTTTGTTTTAGCTTCTGATTAGTTATGCTTGTCACAAAAAAAAACTGTACTAGTGATATTATCATATGAATTACTATGATATCTTTCCCTTTTTTTTTCTTTTTATATTATTTCTTCCTTTAATTTATACGTTTCGAACGGTAAGATTTCATGTATATTCAATGATCGGTTGAAATGATTACCTCTTGTCCTTGAAACATGCGTGAAGGACAAACGTGGTCAACTTAACCAAGTGTTATTGGTTTAACCTAATCAATTCGGCGAAACCAAAAGGGATATATATTCAGGGTATCGAAATGTTCTACGACGTTCCGCGGTTCCACATACATGTATCGATCATCGTTCTCCTTCTCCTTCTCTAATTAGTCACAGATCGATTCTATGATTCCTATAAAATACAATTTGCTTTGTTAATGATATCAAAAAGATGTATGATATTAAATCTAATATCTTTACACTATCGAACGCTCTTTCTCTCTCCTCTCTCTCTCTCTCTCTCTCTCTCTCTCTCTCTCTCTCTCTCTTTCGTTTCTATTCTTTAACAAAAGAGAAAAAAAGAAATCTATGAAAACTATTTCAGTGATAAATTTTAATTACTAGTTGCTGAGATCTTTTTTAATTGTAAATGATTAATTAGAGATAAATAGATTGATAGATAGATAAATAGATAGATAGATAGATGGATGGGTAGATGGATAGATGGATAGATAAATAGTTAGAGATAAATGATAATGTCTTCTCGAAGCTGTGAAATTATTATCGGTCAATGATTAATTTTCGATTAATGAAAATTTATTTTCGTATTAATATAATTTGCCATTTTATTGGATCATTTATGTTAGGTAGATAGATAGATGGATAGATAGATAGTTAGAGATAAATGATAATGTCCTCTCGTGGCTGCGAAATTACTATCGGTCAATAATTAATTTTCGATTAATAAAATTGTATTTTCGTATTAAGATCATTTGCCATTTTTTATCGGATCACTTATCTTTCAAGGTGAAGCCGCAGAGTTCAAAAAAGAAAGAAAACGAAACAACAAAAAGCAAAGAAAAACAATTTTATATTTAAAATTAGATTTGATTTGAAAATGATCACGTCGATCATTTCATGATCAACAAGAAATCTTTATAGCTAATCAATTTTTACTTTTCCCATTTCACTTGTACATAAGTATGTATATAAGGAAGTAAGTATGTGACTAAGTAAGCATAGTATGTAAGTAAGTAAGTAAGTAATTAAGTACTTGTCGAATCATTTAGAAATTGTTATTCGAAGAAGTTCTCACAATAATCGGCACCAATCTGTGACAAATCCTAAGCTATTTTTATATAGATTATTTAATCGGCTTTAGCGTCGGCTCAATTTCCGTCTACTAACTAACGAAGTAACCCATTTCCTTAACTTTTGTTTTTTCCTTCTTTCCTTCCTTCCTTCCTTTCTTCGTTTCAATGGGAACGACATTTTAACAATGAATCTAAGCCAACTTTTCAAATACCTATTCTTATTCTAAATGAATGATTCTTTGTGGAAAAAAAAGAAGACAAAATATTTTATTTTTAATAAATAAAATTATATATAAATCTATGAATTATATTGAATATATAATTTATAAATAATATATCAATTGTATTAAAAATATAATTTCTTTTTTTAAGGAATAAAAAGAAAAAAAAGAAATATTTTTGTGAATCTCAATCGTTATACTTTTTCGTTTATTCTTAACCGTATTCATTTCAATCATCATTTTTATTAAACGAATGATTTGTGAATAGAAAGAAAAAAGAGGAAAAATATTGAAATTTTTGTTAGTAGATAAAAGAAAAAAACAAATATTTTCGTAAATTTGAATCGTTACTCTTTTTCGTTTATTCTTAACAATATTCATGTCACTCATCGTTTTTGTTAAACGAATGGTTTGTGAATGAATAAAAAACAATGAAAAAATATTCCAATTTTTATTTAAAAAGGTAAAAGAAGAAAACGAAAGTTTTTATGGATTTCTACCGTTATTCTTCCTCGCCCATTTCACTCATCATTTTCATTAATTATTTTATAATGAATTTTGATTGTTTTTATTCATTTTTTATTCCTCAATTTATTTATTTCGCAAATTTTTTTTCTTTTAAAGAAAATATTATTACTAGAAGTAAATATAATTATTAGAATTAACTAATCATAAGTTTAGCTAGTTTATTATTATTCAAGTTAAACTCACGAGAGTTAATTAACGATTATTACATTAATAAACTCACTAGATTAACTTTACAATTACGCAAACAATTATGTACGCACGTATGCTTTTGGTTTTACCCGTATACAATAACATTACAGAAACTAGGGAATATATATTTCGTTTCTTCTTTGAATTTATAATGATAATGATGATTATTATTATTATTATTATTATTATTATTATTATTATTATTATTATTTGTATTATTGTTACTATTGTTTTCTGAAGACAATAAGAATGTTCGTAACTCTTGAAATACCTTTACCCTCTTAGTTTTTATTTATTGAAGGGATAACGAGAGAAAATAAATATATCCAAGTTTTTCTTCCTTTTCATATTCTTTTAAAAAATGTGTGAACAACACTTCGATTTAATATATTTTAAATAATAATAATGACAATAACATCAATCACAACAACAACAACAACAACAATAATAATAATAATACATCATAAAAAAACTAAACAAGTATACAATACAAAAAAGTAAAAATACAAATAACAGGCAGAAACTATAGGTGACATAACTGAAGGATGTAAATTACAGGGAATCAACAACAGTTCTAAAAAACATTTCAAAACGCTAAACATATGTATACATGCATAGGAGGAAGTTTAGAAATCGGTTATATCAAAAACGTTCACCACAGTGTGAACACTTACTGAAGACCTGTCTAATCAGTCTAATATTCTAAAAATAAAGTGGCGGAAAGGTAAAAAATAACAATAGTATATAACATAATAATAATATATTATATTATAATATAATAATAATACATCACAAAAGAATCAAATAAGCATACAAACGAACAAATACAAAAAATGCAAATAATAACTGGAAACGATGGATGATATAATTGAAAGACGTTAATTATGTACGCAGACGAAATATATACATGAACACAACACTGCAACAAAAATATATTATACAAAACAATAGTCGATAAATACAAGTTGGACAAAACAACACAGTGTAGTGTTAACATTTTTTTAATATATGAGAGGAAAAAATTAAATATGGCGGAGACTCCTCTAATTATTTCAATTAATGGAAATAAGAAAATTAATATGCTAATAATAATAATAAAAATAGTAATAATAATAATTCAGTATGTTCATCTTAAATTTATCAAAGTTAGCAACTCTTAGCTGGCCACCCCTTGCTTTCCTATGAATATCGTAGGCCCACCATCAGAGAGTCTTTAATAAGCTCTCTCAGTCTTTTCCACGAAAAACACGACGTGACTGAAACCCTTAAGTACTTCTTGTATCCATTCTTTCTTTATATTGAAAGGATAAGGAGAAAACGAGACAACCATGTTTGAAAGTATTATATCTTCTATCCGTTACGTGAATAGTAAATATATAATCGAAAAAAAACAATATATATATATATATTTTATTTTTCATTACATCTCCAATATACGGTAGATATAATAAACAAGTCTGTGATTATTTTAACTTAATATGTACCATGTTCAATAATTATACTTAAGGATAATGTTTTATGTCGAAATAAAATAAAAATAATGTTTCGTTTTTGTTTTATTTCTTAATTTTTGATTTATAATTCTGATTACTTTCAGACATGTATTTAATATTATTCATATATACACGCGAGCGTATATATATTGTATATATTGTTTATAGTTAATATATATTGTATATATTGATTTTTATTGTTTCGTTTCGATTAAAGTTCTAATATATATATATATATTATTTTTTTTATTACGTTCTTTCTTCGATGACATCTTCAATACACAGT
>OU426857.1:5383953-5401453 GCA_911387685.1 Dolichovespula media | reverse complement strand
ACGATTAGAGTGTCCTCAAAAAATTTATCCATATTCAAAGAAATTCATAACAACAATTCGGTTTGATCATTATCAACTACTATATAGTAATTACTAATTTTATGTTCTTTTACTTATTTGAAAAAAGATATTAGTAAGAGATATATGCGAGAATAATTGAAAGATACAGGAGAAAAAATAAGGAATGTCACAGTAACAAAAGGTTGCATGATTTTCAAATTAATTTTTAAAGATTTGCATTATTCGTATATGGCACACAATGGACCATCTCAGTTCTGAATAAGCGTAGGATATTAAACTTAATTCATTTCTGAGTGACTGTGATTGTGTTTGTAAAAATACATCTCGAACAGATGGTGTTGTCGTCACTCAACGCATTTTTTAATAGTAGTTAAAATTCTTTTTTTTGTTTCCCTTACCCTTCAATTTATTTAAATATAACAATTAATTGTTTAATCTGTTTACCCCACTATAAAACAATTTTTTGGCAGGTTCGTTAGATAAAAAAATTTTTCGGACGAAAGTCACTTGTTTTTTTAGATAGAATATGCTGTATGTTCGAGATAAATGTTTTTATGTTTTGAACACCCAGTATATATATATATATATATATATATATATATATATATATATATATATATATACTATGATATAGTATTATTATACTGTATTATTATAATATATTCGACTTAAAAAAAAAAATAAAAGACATTAAAAATTTCGCATTTAATTAAAAAATAATTTCATAGTGATAAAGTTAATACATAAATATAAATATAAATATAAATATAAATATAAATATAAATATAAATATAAATATAAATATAAATAGTATCTAACAGTAATAAAAATTAGTACAATTAAAAATACAAAATAAACTAATCGTATTATATTTTATATACTTAATTTGAAAAAAAGGAAACAAAAGAAACAAAAACAAGTATGATATATCTGACAATAATTAGTGTAAAAATATTTAGAAGAAAATTCAAATGAAAATATAAAATTTTCAAAAGTTTTCATTTAACAGGTATTTATTTGCATTTTACTTTGCAATTAAATTACAGCAGATATGTTAATCATCGAACTCGATGATATTTAATCATCAAGACACGTTCACCAGCACTTCAATTAATGAAATTATGGTTAGTATCCTTTATGAGATCGACCAGGAGAACAGCAACGAGTTTCATCTTGAAAGATATTTACACACACACACAATCACATACACACACACACATGAAATATATGGATAGTTATACGTACAATTGACTAATACACATGTATACATTATATGTATATACAAGTATATTAGTTAATAATAGTAATAGTAAAACTGATGAATATATTTAAAACTAATAAAAATATTTAATACAAAGTGATTTATATTGGTTAGTCCATTAAAAATAATTATATTTATTATTATATCAAAAGAATATTATTATATTAAATTTAAATTTTCTGTAGATACTCCATACTTGTTGAAAAAATATCGATTACAATCGCTATTTATCAATACGAAACATTCTTTAAGATATTAGATACATTTAGACAGCCTAAAAAATACAATTTTTTTGATATTTTTCTTTTTGTATATATTATAATTTCTTTCATTAATGGAAAAAGAATTATGAAATACATGTTCCAGTTTATACTTCGAGGAATATTATTCAATAAAAAAAAAAGAAAGTAGAAATTAAATTAAATTACAAATTAAATTAAATTACAAATTAATCATAATTATTTTAATAAAAACAACCTGAATTTATCGCGGATTTGTACGGCGTTCGCGGTTCCGATAAAATTTCCTCGGGGTATTATCAAAAATGAAAAAAAAAATGTAAAACCCTTAAAGCATATTTAAAAAACAAACTTCGTTCTTCCACTAAGTTGATTTTTATAATTATCATTTAATGAAAAAAATACGATTGAAAAAACAGGCGATTGAATTTATCATGTGCTTTTCGAAAAAAAAAAATTCAATATTCTGTTTAATGATTAAAGAAAAACTAGAATTTCCACAAGACAAAGACTAGATGATGAAACAAGAAATAATCACATAGATTTTCATTCAAATCGTTTTCAAATGGTTATCAAAATATTATTGGCATCGATTTGAACAATAAAGTTTAAAGTTTAAGGAATCCGTAGATAATATCGAACTCAGGAGGGTAGATTTCAAACGGTTGTAACTTCCGACGATATATTTCAACAGGATAATATTATCGAATAAAAATATTTTAGAAAAATCGATACTTTTGAATTAACTGGGTACATATATACATATATCTAATCACTCAATTTTTCGACAGGCAACCTTTTATACACAACGTGTAGAACGTCTTACTTATCTGCAGGCGACTGGACTAATTTTTTTGTCAATGTTTGGAAACTTTCCGATAAAATTTTCCGAAAATATTCTTAAAGAATAATATTATCGAATAAAAATATTTTGGAAAAATCGATACTTTTGAATTTACTAGGTGCATCTAATCTCTTCATTTCTTCGATAGATAACCTCTTTACTTAAAGCGTGTTAAATGTCTAACCTATTTACAGGAGGTTCGAAGAATTTCTTTCCCTTTTTTTTTTTTTTAACAAAGTTAATTTCAACAAAGTTATCACAAATAGTTCGTTCAAGAGGTCTTTCTACATTTTCATACAAAATTTGTGATTCGTATAACGATATTCGTACGACGATATAATTATTATTCCTTTCTTCTCTCAACGTAGTATTCATCTTTGTCCGTATTATCGGAGAACGAGTTAAAAGAATGAATTTTATTTTTGTACGATTTCCATATAACGTTATTCATAAGGAATAATTCAAATTACGTATTACTTGATCATTTAACGAAAATTTATACAAATTATTAGTCTTATTTTTTTCTCACAATTAAAAAAATTTAATAAAATTATATCAGATAAATAAAAAGATAAAAATCGAGACAAAATTGGAATAATATGATATATTTAGAAGAAAAAAAAAAAGAAAAAGAAATAGAATAGAAAAGAAATGGAGAACTAAGCAATAATATCCGCGACTTAAGTTAGAGGCTTGAAATTTAAAACAAAAAGCCGTTTTTCCTCTCATTCGAAGAATTTTCTTTCTTTGTTTTGTTTTCCCACTTCGTGTCCTTTGATCTTTACCAAGAAAAGAAGTTAGATCTACCAAAGCTTGCTTTATAGGGAAGCTTTTAGTCGAATTTAATTAGTTCTAAACGTGCAAGAAGCCAAAGGACGCTCTTCGTCTAGAGAAAGAGAGAGAGAGATAGAGATGGATATATATATATATATATATATATATATATATATATATATATATAATGTATATATATATATGTAGAGAGAGAGAGAGAGAGAGAGAGAGAGCAAGAGAGAGGGAGAGATAGATAGTCGCGGAAAAGATTTGTCGCATTGGTTATCGTACTATTTTATGAAAACTTAAGACCTTCTCTGAGAATTTATTTCTCTTCTATATCTTCTTTTTTTATTTCTTTTTTAGTTCTTTCTTCTTTCTTCTGTTTCCACTTCTCTTCTTCTTATTATTTTATTTCTTCTTCTTCTTTTTCTTCTTCTTTCTCTTCCATCTTCTTTCTCTGTACTCGTTGGATCTTTATTTCTTTTTTTTTTCAATTTTTTCAGTTTGTTTATTTTTTTTGGCTGCTAATCAAAAGTATAATCTTACTGGACATTAATAAATTAAATATATAGGATGTGTTTGCTATAATTAGCCTGTAAATATTTTTTTTCATTCATTAATGAATAAAAACTATTACGAACGGTCATGAGATAAAAACGAAGAAAAAAAGTTTGACGTAGTTGACATTTCATCAAAGATTTAATAAATTATCTATGAAGAAATTATAAAGAAGAATCAATAGAAAGAGAGAGAGACCGAGAGAGAGAGAGAGAGAGAGAGAGAGAGAGAGATCTCTTTAATTAGCATTATACCTTTTGCTTAATTTAAGCTCTTAGTTGTATCATTTATTATATATATAAATATATATAATTTGTATATATCTAAATATATATAATGTGTATATATATATATATATATATATATATATATATATATATATATGCATACGATATATCCTATAATTATCTAATATATTCTTCTTCTCTTTTTCTTTTTTGAAAACGAAACCTTTTCATAGTTTATCAATTCTTTTATAAAATTTATTCTAATTATTATAGATATTTTATTAACATCGTTTCTCCTCTTTTTCTTTTTTATTTTTTTTTTTGTTCTCAAAATAAAATCTTTAAATATTCGGAATTGAAATAGGTAGCAGAAGCATGTGATTTAACACTGAGCAACGTTATATCGTCCAAGAAGAATTAAGCGATTAATTTCCATCTCCAAGATTTTATTTATTCATTCGGCCGATTCTGAGAAGCTCGAAACAACGACACCTCATTCAGGGTTCGCACAAAAGCAAATTAATGAGCGGTTTCCTAAGAAGTAGAAGAGCGCTGTAGTTTTTCCACATTTAAGTTATAGGGAAAAGAGGAGAAGAAAAAGGACGAGGAGAATAAAGAGGAGGTTAGAAAGAATTAAACGCTTTAATGTGCTCTCGGCTTTCGAAACTTTATATGAAGGTTTTTAACTATTTCTATAATTAAATGTTAACTATATAATATACAGAAAGTAATTATACGAGAGGGTCAATATTATTCGTTTTTTAAATAAAACAAAATCGATAACAATTTATTTAACGTAACTGATTTATCGAAGTGTCAGAAAAATGAAAAGAAATTAAATCGAATCAAAAGACATATTAGACAAATAAGGATCAGATATATCAAAATTATTTTAGTCTTGAGAAAATGTCGCGATAATTTCCTAATAATATTGAAGAGTTGAATATTTAAAAAAAAAAAAACAATATTTTTCATATGCTAGTCGTTAAAGTAAACAAAATAAAAATGTGTAGAAGAGAAATTCGATATGAATATAATATGAAAATAAAATGTGTGAATCAATTTTTCTCGCATATATTTCTCTCTTAAAATTATTGAAAATTATTGAGTTACTAAAAAAAAACGAAAAAAAATATATTCAAATGAACATATATGCACTATCTTATAGATATAAACGATATAATTAATCATTTCCAATCTATTCTTAATTAACAAAGCAATTAATCAACAAATGAATCTATTTATATAATTATAAATTTTACACTTTTAAAAATATTTAATTTACAATTGAGTTTATTTCATTTTATTTATAATTTACAATGAATAATTAAATTATATTTTTAAAAGTATTATTCGTATTAATAATTGTTGTTTATAAAATTCATAAAAGTTTTATTTTAATCTCAATCAAATATTTAAAAATTGTCAATATCGTAAGATATATAAAATGGTAAAAGGAAAGCAAATAAAAGTAAAAAGTAAGTAAAATATCACAAAGTCGATAGTTAGCAATAACGATTTTTATCTTAACTTTTTAATCGATTCACCGAAAAAAGAAAGTAATAACAATTACAATCATTCTGAAAATGACTCTTATGCTATTATAATATCTACAAAATGACGAACTAATAAATTAATAATTTAGACAAGAACGATGAAATTAATAAAATAGAAGAAAATATGTGTGTATGAAAATACTCCTACGAATGAATGAATTGTTTATTAAAAATATCAACTCTTTGACAAAGATCAATCTCTATCGCTGTGAAAAAATCTTTCTTCACAGGAAAAATGTACCTGAAATCAACTGAATAAAATTTCCTAACTATTCTACACAGACGCGTTGCTTAAACAAATTTTATTAGAAACAAATAAACACGTCAACAAATTTTTTTCGACGAGTATTAGACTCGTACAAATTAAATTTTGATTGATTTTCGTGTTAATAAAGATTTATAAGTTTGAAAAAGATTTGTGAAATTGTTGATAAAACAAGTCATACACCTGACATGTCTTCATCGGATTAAAAACAAGCTTATGGAAAATGAAATTTCGTAAGTATTTACTAAATCATCATTCAGCCATTTTGTCTGTTTCTATTCTGAAATAGTTTACATAGTTCGAATTCGATAGACAAAGGATTGAAGCATAACATTTTAAAGAACTATTTAAATACCATTTGAAAGTATAATTTTTATTAGATTGTCTCAATTGATCAGTAAAAATAGATAAGCAAAAATTTTTAACTTTAAAGCAAAATTTTGATAATTAAGAAAATAAATTTTATTTTCTAGCCCAGTCATCGCGTTCAGAAAATTAACTTTCTCTTTACATATTGATTTCTCATTCCTTTTTTCTATTAGAATTATTCGATGTAAACCCAAAGAAAAAGAAATATTATTATTATGATTAATATAAAAACAGGATTTTCAGTAGTTTTCTTTTTATTATGTTAGAAGCACGATATTAATGATCCTGTAATAAATCTCTATAGTATTCTTATTTTATAATGTAGTAATTAATACTCTAAAATGAAAGGAAGAAAAAAAGAATGCTTTATATTCATTCACTGCTTTGTTATAAACAGTTAATTGCTGGTCAATTTTTTAAAAATTTATAACCACCCCAGTCCTCCTAAAAGATCATGGTTATTTATTTTTTTATTGTATTTTTAAAGGGATATATGTGAGGAATTTCTCCCATTTATTTCCCTTTTAAAATTATTGAAGATTATTGAGATACTACAGAAAAAATTACTCGTACTTAAGTTAAGATGGACTGGGCTTTAGGAGTGGTTGTAGGCCAAGTGCAGACCCCCATAAAATATTTTTTCTAGAGTGTTGAAAAATATTCAAGCCAAATTTGATATTAAGCCAAAGTTGAACGATATAGAATCCCTTATCTAATAAACAAATATACATATATACATACATACGCACATACAAACAAACACACATGAATAGATACATATATGTATACATATATACATAATACGATATATATATATATTATATATATTATATATTATATATTATATATTATATATTATATATTATATATATTATATTCCTTTATCTTTATAATCTTAATTTTCAAAAATATTAAAAAGTAAATAAAAAATATTCATATATTAACATATTAAGCATGTTGCAAGAATTATACTAATAATAAAAAAAGAAAGAAAAAAGAATTTTTATTTAATATTCCTAAATAATATAAATAAGTATATAAATATTAATTGAATAATAATTATCGAAAATATGTTCGAAAAAATATATAATAAATAATAATCATACTATTAAGAGAATTAGATTATATTTACGTTCTGATAAATGTTATTATTTTTGTAGATTTTGTTATATTTAAAAAAAAATAAAAGAAAAGGAAGAAAAAAAGAAAGAGAGAGTTAGACAGGCAGAGAAAGAGAGATAAAGAGAAAGAAAGAGAGAGAACACGTGATTCATATTTTGATATATAAAGTGGCACATGCAATGTTATAGAAATAGAAGCTCATTATTAGTCATTAATATGTAATTTCATCAGTCGATGCAATTATAAACGTAGAACGATGCTAATTTAATGATAATAAATAAACGATATTACCTACTAACAGTATCGTGTTAACAATTTTATTATTTTACATCGGCCCTCTCGTAGTAACTTGTATTATTAAGATTATATTATTTCAAGGATATAACACATATTATTATTATTATTATTATTATTATTATTATTATTATTATTATTATTATTATTATCATCATCATTAGACGCACATAATATTCCAAGAAACTTGAAATTTTTGTCAATTAGTATAGAATCTTTAGATTAGATAAATAGAAATACAAGATTGATATTTGAGTACTTAAAGTTATTTTTTTTTAAGCTTAATTGTTAAAAAGATTTTAAAGGATAATTTTCGTTGTACTTTACAAAGCGATTAATCAAAAGAAATATTTAAATAAATATAGTAATAATATTCGTAATAAATTTCGTCTTATTGTTTTCTAATTTTCTTTTATTTTCATACAACGAATAATTTTCGATCGTTACACGAAACTTCCATCTCACCCGTTAATTTCTTTATTTTATTTTCTTGCCAACCTCGAGTAAGCACTAAATTTTCTTTTTTTCTATTTCTTTGTCCTTTTCCCTTTCTTTCTCTCTTTCTCAGACAATTACAAGCTCAGGAAATTACTTCGGTACTTTCTATTCTTCTTTCCTCGTTTCTTTTTTCTTTCTTTCTTTCTTTTTTCCTTTTTCTCTTATTTTCCTTCTTTTTCTTTTTTTTTTTGTCAGTAAAACGCATTATAAAAAGACAGAAAGCATTGGTATACCAATTCTGTCCTTTCACTATTTCTTTTCTTCAATTATTTCATTATTTAAATTTTAATTACTTTTAACAATTTTAATACGAATGAACGATCGCGCAAAATTATCGTTACGAACCGATCGTGTAAAAAAAAAAAGAAAAAAATAAATTGTTAAATTTTAGTTCAATAATGAATAATTGCGATCGAAAAATTTATCTTTAAGAATTCGAATTTTAATAATTTTAAGAATTGAAAACAAAATTGATTTAAAAACATTGAAAATTTATCTTTTAAAAAAAATTTAATATTCGCGAAAAATTTCTCGTAATCCGTTGATAAATTTCATCGTAGCATATATCATTTATCGAAAATTCAAATGAACACTCCTGATATATTTATAGAACTTTGATACAATTTTTGTGTATCTGTGTGTGTATGTGTGTATGTGTGTGTGTGTGCACATATACATATACATATGCGACAAGTATTTCTTTCCTTGTTTGATACACACAGGAACACAATCTTGATATTTTTTCCATGATACGTTTATAGAATATCGGTTAGTTAAAAATACAAAAGACAAAGAGGCTCATTCGTTTCTTTCGCAATGACGTCGATGCTCTTTCAGAGTTACTATACTCTTCACGAAAGGTCAAGCAGAGAATGGGTTTACCAGCTACATATAAATCTCAATATATACATATACATATATATATATATATATATATATATATATAATATATAATAAAATATATTTATTTATATATATATATAAATAAATAAATAAATAAATATATTGCATATATATACATATACATATATACGTAGTATGTATCAATGATTATATACCTATTTAAATTAACATTATATTCGATAATTTTAGGAAGATAAGGAAAAGAAAGAAGAAGAGATGAAAACCAATTAATTTTTATGATTTTCCTTTTCTCTTTTTTTCCTTTTTTCTTTCTTTCAAATGAGAAAGATGTTTCTTTTTTAATATTGTGGATATATTTAATTAAGAGGGGATATTTCTTCTCGTGAAAATAATTATTGATTCGCCCTCTATGTATGCGTTAATGTGTTAATACGTGTGAGTAAATACACTTGACGCAAGACTCCAGTCTATTTATATCATATTTTCTAACCCTCCCTAACGATGCGTTAATAGATGCGTCATAAGAAGAATAATGTCCTCCCTCCCTCTCTCTCTGTCTCTCTCTCTCTCTCTCTCTCTTTCTCTCTCTTTCTCTTTCTCCTTCTCTTTCTCTTTCTTTTTCTCTTTCACCTATACATAGACACATCTATGGTTTATCACGATCGTGTTCTAATTTATATAAATGTATAGAAAATATAGACGTTCTTGTTAACGAAGAAATAAACGATGAGTGACCGATAGGGGCTTATTGATCAATCAAAATTGTACATGTTTGATTTACGTTTGAATTTTCTTTCTTTGTCAGGAAAAAAAGAAATTTTCTTTTCATTTTTTAATTTATAAAAAATACTTAGCTCGTCTTATTTCCCTGTTATTCTGTTCCTTTTGTTATAAATGCAAACAAAAGGAATTAATAACGCTATAATTTATAATTTATTTACACATTATTTTGTATAATTAAAAAAATATAAAATTGTATTTTTAAATTACTAATCAATTTTGTATTTCTTTTGTCCTTTCTTCTTCTTTTTTGATTTTGATTAATCAATTAGAAGAATTTATTATTTCCGGTTTCTTTTGCTTTCGTTAACATGAACGTAAAAAAAAATTAGTACGATTCGATTAGAAATTATTGGAAAGAAAAAATAGAGAAAAAAAAGGGAAAAAGAGTATTACAAGTATTACAAGTAATATAAAAAATTGCACGAAAAAAATTTACATATTACATATTACATATTACATATTACATATTACATTACAGTTACATATTATTTTGTAAGTATACGTTTCCTTATTTCTTATTTATTTTAACTTCCTTATTTTTTTTTTCATTTTTTCATTCATTCGTATTTACTTCACAAAAATCATGAAAAAGAGAATTTCTCGATTCTTTTATTTATTTATTCTTTTCTTGTTTTATTTTAATTTTTTCCATTCGTTTATACTCCGACACTATAACGAATAGGTGTTATGCACGTACAAAGTGTGATTATAACGGAATGAAAGGAGACGCGTATGTTTTTTAAGAATTCATACATGATGGACAAGGGTGAGCTCGTAAAATAAAACGAACTAGGAGAGAATGAGATTATCGAGAAAACGTTTATATAATTATAAACACACATACACATCACTCACGAACACACAAAGAGAAAGACAAATAAACATATATCGTATAATACATATGTATCTACTTCATTCAGTGGCTCGACAAATATTTTTCTAACAAAAATTTATTTAGTTAAAACGATGGAAATATAAAATTGCAATTGTTTTTCAACCTATTTTATACAATATTTTATAGAGTAATTATATATTTTATAGAATAAAATTTTTGTTCCTTCTCATTCGCCTTCATTTTATTATCACCTTCTATCATTGTCTACAGTTTTCAATAATTTTTTCTTTCATTATTTTTTCTTTTCTCGTTTTATTTTTATTTTTTTTTTTCTAAGAGAACCACGACAATGTCTCACTCTCTCACTCACTATATCAACGATAACATTTCGAATAATTCGAACAAAAAGTGAAAAAAAAGAAAACTTTTTCATTAAAACCTTATTCTCTTTAAACGACAATTATTTTTTCTCGTGCACCCGTTCCTTTTTTACTTTTTGTTTTATTTTTATTATTTCTTTCCTTCTTTTTCTTTTTAATAATTTTTAAGAAAAAATTTCAGACAAGTTCTACGATTATGATATACGAACAATCGAAATTCTTTATTTTCATTCTGTATGATTCGTAAAAGTTTTCTTATCGCATCGGTTCTATTAATCGTATCTGACGTAATAATGATTATTTTAATTATATTAATAACGAATCTTAAACGAATGAATCTTATTTTTCTTTTTTTATTTTCGATTAAATGATTGCGAAATGGAAATGTCTACATATTGTTTATCACTAACTATCTTGACCGATATATAAGTCATATATATATATATATATATATATATATATATATATATATATACATATACACACATAGTACATATATTTAATATGTATACATACATACATATGTACATATATATATATATATATATATATATACATTATATATATACATAATAAATATATACATAATATATATATATATATATATATATATAACCTATATATGAATGTTATATATACGAGTGAAGTTTAACTCAACGTAAGGTGGTTACTAGTAGTGAATATTCTCTCTCGTTCAAACAACTGACACGTGAATGAGATTCGAGTTGAACATTTTGCTCTGAAAAGAACTATTCTTTCGGCTTGTACTCTCTCTCTCTCTCTCTCTCTCTCTCTCTCTCTCTCTCTGCCTCTCTCGTTCTCTCTCTTCTTTTCATTCTCTCTCACTTTCTCACTCTATCTCTATTTCTCTCGAAAAGTACGAAATACTTAAACAGATTTCCCACTGGGTTTTATAGGATATCTCACGTTGAGTGGCATAGTTTTTTATCGCATATTTTTTTCTCTTCTTGTTTTCTTTTTTTTTAAGAAGAAAAAAGAAGAGAAAACGAACGAAGAGAAAAATCAAGAAGAAAAATAAAGAAACGTAAAGAAAGAACTCGGCTTGGCTTGGTCTGAGTTGCCTTGGCTTGGTTTGGTTGTAGGAGTCGATTGAAATGACTGACTCGACACGCACGACTTCCCACGAACTGTTAATAGACAACAGAATCCTTTTTGTCGATGATCATTTATCGAAGGCGTGATTGGAAAGTTCCAATATAAAAGTTCCTATGCGATCATTAGAAAGCTCACGTCATTCTACGATAACCAATTACTTCTCGAAAGATTTATTTTACAACAAAAATTTATTCCTTTTATTTTTATTCTTTTTTGTTAACTTTTATCCGTCTCCTCTTTCTTCATGAAAATCCATGTCGGAGGTTTATCGATAATTTCTTTGTCTTTTTTTCTTCTCCCTTTTATTTTTTTTTTTTTTTCTTCTTTTCTTTTTCTTTCATTCTTTTTCCTTTTCCTATCACTTTTTTTTCAATCGAAACACTTCTCCAGCTTAAAAAGTGACTGTCGAAAGTAATATAAGAAGTTTCATGAAGTAGAAGTTACCAGAAAGTTTCTAGCGCGAATATTTTCCTTCGAATGCAAACAATCTTTTTTGTAATAATTTCATCTCCGGTCATATTTGTTTGTTTGTTTGTTTCTTATTCTCTTCAGTTTGTTTTTATTTTCTTTTCTCTTTATTTCTTCTCTTCTTTAACGCATAATATTAACGTATTATTGTATTAACATATAATAAGAAAATACTAATAAAATAACGACTATAATATGAATAATTTTTTCAAGATTAGATTCGTCCTTGTCATTTTATGCGTATTTTATCGAAAAAGAAAAAGAAAAATCAATAAATTGATTTGCTAGAATCTGTTATTTATTTTTCCTTTCTTTATTATATATTATCTTTTAAATTAACATAACAAAATATAATTGTAATAATATTTAAAAAAATAAGTTTTATTACCAGTTCTATTATTCATCTACGTATTAATTATTTTTATTAATCAATCAATCAAGTATTAATGAAATTAAAATTGAATAATATTTTTAGGTAATATGATAATAACTTATAAGAAAGAAAGAAAAAAGAAAAAAAAAGAAAGAAATAAAATTATTAAAGAATAAGAGTTAGCTAATGAATCCTGAAAAGAAATCTAGAGAGAAAAGAACTAGAATCGTAGAAAAGATGAAAAAACGTGAAATAATACGAATACTGCGTAACATGATCACAGGCAGTAGCATTCACGGCATGAGAATCATTTCAGCTGATCACGTTCTTGTCGAATAGCGTGAGCAAATGGAAAATTCCATTTCACAATTCATGTCCGATATTCTATTCGGAAAATCGATAAGAGTCAAGTTATCAAAAGATGTTTTTGACGATAATATAAATTTACTATTATTACTTCATATATATATATATATATATATATATTTAATATTTCTTAAGTCTATTTTTATAGAATTATCTTTATCTTATTTCTACTCGTATCACATACTGACACATTTTCGAAGAAAAACGAAACATTTTGTATATAAATAAATAAATAAATATATATATGTATATATGTATTCGTATATATAATATATATATGTATATATATATATGTATATATATATATATTTATATATTAAATTTAATTAAGGAATTATTATATGTTTATATTTATATGTTTATATTTATTTATACTTACTGTCTTTACATTGTAATTATATACATTGAGAGAAAATAGAATTAAAAAGTTAAGAGAAAAAATTTAGAAAAATATCAACATTTTTTATCCATTCCACTTCTAATCGATAAACATCAGACATAGAGAAAAAAAAATAAACGTCAATTTATTTTCATCTTTCCTTTCTTTTCATATTTTATTTTTTTGATCTTTTGATAACATTCCCTTCTTCAATTTCACAATTCATAACGTACTATAATCGAAAGTATTTGACGATATTTAATTATGTGGAAAGAAAAGCAAAAGATTTCATAAATTTTAATAATTAGTTTACTAACATTTTCCTCTTTATATTTAACAATTCATATCATACTGTAATTTCTTATATAAATATTTTTTTCTCTAATTTTATTTCCTTTTTTTTTATCTTTCACCGTATCAGTAATAATAATAGTAATAGTAATACAAGAGTAATAGTAATAGTAGAAGCATCATTTTATTAAAAGAAATAACAAGAGAAAGAGAGAGAGAAATGGAACAAAAGTAGAGTCTTGAAGAGATTGCTGAAGAATGCAATTTTCTTGGAAGCTGTAGTTACTTTTTAGAGAGATCAGTGAAAAAAAAAAAAGAAAAAAAAGAAATGAACGCACGCATTCCATTCTGTTTAACCAACCTTCGCACGTTCCTTTGCTCTACTACCCTTCCTCTCCCTCAAGCTTGCTCATCCATCAGCATATAGCTTGGATAACGCAACGAACCATAAAAGGTAAAGGTCGATGTATTTAATTGTAAAAATTTACAATTGAGATAGAAATGTTGATCTAATATTGTATAGAATTTCAAGTAAGTATCGTTAGGTGTTAAAAATCATTATCTTTACTGCATATGTATATGTATAGATAAATTTATATATATATATATATATATATATATATATATATATATATATATATATATATAGGTGTATGTGTATTATTCTGTATATTATTAATATAATTTAACATATTTATTAAAATTTAGAACGTATGTATGTACGCTTATTCTATTTCGGATATATAATATTTCTATCAAAAAAATTGTATCGTTTGTAGGAGATTCATGTTTGATATCTGTTTTTTCTAATTTTCTATTTTTTTCTTTTTTTTTTCTTTTTTCATTTCTTTTTTTTTATTCGTATCCATTCGGAATGGAATATAGATGAGACGTGTAAACGTTGAACGTTCGATATAATATTTTTCTGGTCAACAAAGCACGCGCAGGCTTTTTTTAAATGTAGGTTTATTTTTGACGACAATACATTCATTAAAGAGCGTGAGTGCGTAAAGGATATATATATATATATATATTTCGATGATAATAAAATGGAGAGTTAAATTTACAAATGTATTAAATAAATAAACTGTGACGTTTGAAAAAAAGAAATATATATAAGGATATCTTCTTATCTATAGCTAATAGATATATATACAAGATTATCTATTTACAATTCCTGCAGTGATATCCTGTTTCACATTTTATCAAAAACTTCTGATATTGAAAAATGCATTCTCTGATATTCTTTTTTTTTCCTTTTAAATTTTATTTATTTGATGATTTTTCGTGTTAATAGAAATATTTCATTAAGACTTGCAATAATCTTTATTAAAAATGTTTAATGAAAATTAAATTCTTATTCTTATTATTATTCAATTTTGTGTAACGACGTGTTCTAATGTATTTAATATCATATTATTGTTCGATTTCAAAACGTCCACAGTTAATGAGTTCTTTGAATCATTGTTGAAAATGCCTCTTTCTTTGATATTGCGTCAATTATGTTCCAACCGTCTATGATTGTTATGAATGTTAAAATATCTTGTCTTGTAAACTTTGTTCCATCGATCCATAGTTATCCTTAATGCAAAATAAATGTTTTTTTTTATTTTAGTAGTTTGCACGAACGTTAGTATTCAAAAAAATTTTACTCGCTCTTTTATTTTTATTTTTAGCTGTTAACTCCTAGCACGATTAACGCAGTACCGTATTAATAATAGAAACAAGTCAAAGTTATATATTTTTATATATTTTTAAATAAAGCGTTTTTAATTTTTACGTTTATATAACATTTTTTGTTCCTTTTTCTTTTATTTCTTATTTCTCACTTAAGTATAGGTACTGACACAATTCAAAGGAAAGAAACTTAGATTATATAATGCATACAATGTGTGTGTGTGTGTGTGTGTGTGTGTGTGTGTGTGTGTGGAGGGAGGGGGGAGAGGGGGAGAGGGAGGAGGGAGAGAGGGAGAGAGGAAGGGAGGGAGAAAGATAAGTATATATATATATATATATATATATATATATATATATATATATGTACATATTGTGTGTGTGTGTGTGTGTGTGTGTATGTGTGTATGTGTGTGTGTGTGCGTGTGTGCACATACATCTATTTGTATATATAGTCCATAGATGTTCCAACAAATATCTCGCAACTGGTTAAAGTTATAAGAATGGTTATTTAGAAAAATTTGCACAGCTTTGTAAGACTCAGCTACAAAGTGCATATAAAAAAATCTTCTTCTGTTTCTTTTTTTTTTACCTCGCGACCTTTTCGAGCTATAAAGGTCAACGTAATTTGTATTTCGAATGAATACCTTTGTAATATTTTTTTATATGCATACAGTAGTTCTCATACTTGCGATCAAAATAATATCCGACAAAAAAAATTTTCTATTATTCATCCTTTACTAGATAATTACAACATCTCAAAGACTGACTAACAGATACATATTTTATTGTAAATTTTATTTCATGCAAATTTATATTTATATAGATGCATAAGTATTAAAAATCTATACGTGAATCGTAATAAAATCTTTTCACAGATAAAAATGTTTTATCGAATATTTTATCAGCAGGTGTAATCTAACGGCATTCTACGACTCCTAACGAAGTTCTGCTAACGAAGCCGATTGGAGTCGCTGGATATATTCTGGATCGTAAATATTCCCCGAAAAAAAAATAATAATAATAAAAATATAAAAGAAAGAATAAAAAAATCAAATTAATGAAAAAATCTAGTCCTCATGTAAATCAAAATATGACCTTACTCAGTTCTATTATTTAATAAAAAGATTGATCCAATAATTTTCTTAATAACCAAAATATCTAGCTTAAACGTTCATCGAAATACATCGGCTGTACTACTATATTATGTTTGTTGTACAACAAATAAATATTTAAAATAAAATTGTGCAAATATTTCATCATCGTACACTTTCGAATATATAATAAACTAAAATTTCTCTTCAACCCGAAATTCGAAAAGCATTTTCTTGGTAACAATTGATTTAAAATAAAACTAAAAAAATAATAAAAAAGACAAAAACAAATTAACACCATTTTAAAGACAATTAAGAGAACTCCTGAATGACGTGTCACTTGACAGTCGTCAGCATTCAAAATTTTAAAGGGGTGTTGTCAGCCACCTTAGTTGATTAGCCCAAAGTGAATGAATATATGATAAGGATTTGTCTCCCTTTAAAAATGAAATTGAGCTGTCCCAGCGTTTTTTGAAAAAATTATTAGACTTCATGATAATCCTAGTGGACACTGTTCGTTGAAAAACTCTTTCTCTCTCTCTCTCTCTCTCTCTCTCTCTCTCTCTCTCTCTCTCTCTCTCTCTCTGTGTGTGTGTGTGTGTGTTCGTGCGCACGAGCATACGTGCGTGTGTATATGTACAAAAATTTACATTTAGATAGACACATGTATATATGTATATATATATATAAAATATATCTAAAATAATATACATGCATGAACACACACACACACACACACACACACACGCGTATATACATGCGTCTATGTAAATGTACATTTTATTGAATTTACAGGTATTTGTAACGTTAACAAAAAATCGATTGGGAGTGTAACTTTAGGAGAGT
>OU426857.1:5376453-5378953 GCA_911387685.1 Dolichovespula media | reverse complement strand
TTATAGTTATATATAGTTATGTCTAATTCTAACATCAACCTAATTTAAAATTTATAGTAAAATATAAATAACATAATGTGTGTGTGTGTAAAAGTAAAAGAAATAAACAATGTTTAGAATTTTAAAGTTATACCCACAATCGTCAATCATATTCAATTTCTTAACTCCGTAAAAAAAGAAAAAAAGTTTCGTTAAAAGCTCTAATGTTTACATTAACATGCACACACATCCATACACGCGTACTCTTATAAAAAGATATAGAAAATAATAAAGACATTTATTAAACACTTTGTATTGTTATGTTTTGTACTTAATAATATATACAGATAATCCTAATAATTAAATTTATTGTCTGAAAATAAATATTTTTTTATCTTTTGTACTTATTCTCAAAAGCTGAGATATACAATACTTCATTAAATATCTTAATAAACTGAAATTGTTAAGGCAAAAAAAATTTGTAACGCTTAATTTTGAACACACTGTATATCATAAAATAATATTATTCTCTGTTATCATGCAGAATTAAAATTTCGGAATCTCGAATAACTATTATGTAATGATTAACCATTCTAAATCTGTTAAAACAGTCGTCGAAAAGTTAAAAAACTACAATATCGACGATCTACCCTTTTTATCGACCAACACAATTTGTTCAATATTTACCATGTACCGATGTTACCGATGAGTGATACATCAACTCATTATCATCAGAGTTTATCATCAGAGTAAGTTAGAAAAACTTCAGTAGATACAAATGAAAATTTGTTGTTATCGACAATTCTTGTGATCATAAAATTTCGTAACAAAATTCGATCTTTGCTTATATCAATTTAACTAATTTAATTAATCATATTTTTTTTTTTATTATTTACCCAACACGGACATTTCGAATTTCAAAGAAACGACAAAGCAAAGCGATCGTACCGTGAGCAAAGAAAAGTTGAAAGAAATTTCAAGAATGTCAGTACTGAATGGAGAACATTCGTGTAGCGGCATAATAATTAAGTCGTGGGAACTATTCAGGTGTTCATTTTTCAGGTGTAGAAAGTATTGTTGTTCGGCTAACATCTGGAAACTATTATTCATGACGTAAAATCTTCCTGTACCTGTACTCCTCTTTTGAAACGTCGGTTATGGAGAAAAAAAAGAAAAGAAACAAAAAAATTTTTTACCAAGGTCATTCATCCATCGAATAAGATGTTTTCCTCTATAACGGTATATGGTGTTAGATTATATAAAAATTATATTAAATATTATACAGAAATATGTACTTAATTGATATTATAAAGTTATCAAATACAGGATCCATCGGTTACTTATCGAATTAAATAATATATCAGATCGTTAGTATAATAAACAGTTTGATTCTAACCATTTCATCGTGAAATCTGACATTAGCCAATAACCAAGATCATAATCAAATAATATATATTGGATTTTTAAGATTCGATATTATTAAAAAAAAAAAAAAAAAAACTGGCCGCACGAGTGAAGTAGAGAAAGAAATAAAATACATAACAAAAAAAATAAAAAGAAACGCAAGCTTGAAAGTGAATCGCAATAGAAAAAGAAGATGGAATAGATGGGTGGATGGATGGGAGAGAGGGTGGATGGGTGGGAGAGAGGGTGGATGGGTTAAGAAGAAGAGGAGGAAGAAGAAAAAATAAGAAAATACAGTAAAGAAGAATAAAAGAAGAAGAAGAAAATAAAGGAGAGAGAGAGAGAGAGAGAGAGAGAGAAAGAGAAAGAGAAAGAGAAAGAAAGAAAGGATAGGAACGATTTGGCATCTAGCAATAGGCAAGAGGAAGAAGAACAAAGGATACATTTGTGGATGTATGCGCGTATTCTCATTTCTTAACTTGGAAGAAGGGGTGCCTGGTTAAATGAATACAGCGTTAAAGGCGTGGCGTTTAAGGCCAGCCGGGTTTGTTAGACCAATCGGAAGAGAGAGAGGCGTTATGTCGAGCGTATACCCATCTTGTCGGGAGTGTATAACGTAAGTGAGTGAAATAGCGCTGTGTGTAGGTGAGTGAGAGAAAGAGAGGCAGAGACAGAGAGAAAGAGAGAGGGACACAAATGGTGACGGAGTGGGGGTAACGTTTCGAGTAGTCAGAAAGAGAGAGAGAGAGAGAGAAGTTAGCAGCGCGAGAGCGAGGCGCGATCGTGTGTGCGCGCGCGCGCACCCATCGTGAAAAGTGAGGGAGAAAGATAAGACGACAGTGTATGTGCTGAAGCGAGAGAGAAGATTCGGCAGGTTGGATGGATGCTGGTCCACTGCACGGTGGGGAGTCCACCGTGCACTGTGCATTCGGTTGTGTTATACCCTAAAGGCCTAAATGCGCGTCAGATAGGAGACAGAAAAACTCTTTTTAACGGCGTAATTACCGACGAATTGATTTTGACGCGGTTGGATCTCGAACGAAAGCTCATGGTGGTGTGAGGCTGGTAGTAGTAGTATAGAGTATGCCATCGCGCCATCTTTATACCGGAGAAGAGG
>OU426857.1:5163953-5373953 GCA_911387685.1 Dolichovespula media | reverse complement strand
ATATGAAAAAAGCTATGTTATTATACATGACAATTTATACATATGCATAATAATTAAACGGATATCGAGTGTCACTCGAATGAAATAATTATTAAAAGAAGTGATCGAGCACTTTTTTTTATTACAGAATAACAAAGAAAAAAGGAAAAAGAAAAATGTATCTTACGCACACGTATATATATATATGTATGTGAAAAATCGATGATTTTCAATAAATTTCGTATAAATTTGTATAAATGATAGAATATAGATATAAATATAGAAAACAAAATAAAGATGTAAATTAAATATTACATTGGATATATCAATTTTTCCTAAAATGGAAATCGTTCAATCGATTCACTTAATATTAGAACAATGAAAAACAAAATGAATGCATACGAGAGCGATTGTTCCATTGTATCTATATTTTTTCTTCTTTTCCTTTTGATTTTTTTCAAAACTATTACCTTCCAAGGCATTTAGTTCTCTATGTTTTCCGTTTTGGTCTAGCGAATGTATCACTTTGTAGATTTATTTCTTCAGGCGCGTTCTAGAAACACGTATTACGAGAATGAAATAGAGAGAGAAATAGAGAGAGAGAGAGAGAGAGAGAGAGAGAGAGAGAGAGAGAAAGGGTTTTGAAAAGTATTCATTTATTTGTATGAAAAGAAAGACAACACGAGTTACCGAGAGGGAGAGAAAAAGGGGAGAGAGAGAGAGAGAGAGAGAGAGAGAGAGAGAGATAGTCGACCGAGATACTATTTAGAGAATTTATACGTTAACACGTATGCATGTACGTATATATGTATATAACGTCAAACTCTATAAGAGGATCCGTCGTTTCCTACGTTCTTACGAACTCCGAAGCGGAAAACGGATAATGTAAATAATGTCGCGCGCGTAAAGCGCTGTGCCAGCCGTTAAGGGGCGTGTCGTTTCCTAAAGTAATTTGTAGAAGAGAAGAAGAAAGAAAGACCCTTCGAGAGAACGTGATCCCTTTTCCGCGAGTAGTTTCCCTCTCTCTCTCTTTCTCTCTCCCTCCCTCCCTCCCTCCCTCTCTCTCTCTCTCTCTCTCTCTCTCTCTCTATCTCTCTTTATCTCTCTTTATCTTCCCGTCTACGAAGGCGGACACGAGAAAAGGAAGAAGGAAAAAATAAAATCAAATTAAATCAAATCGTCTTACAGATTTTCGGATGGCAGCTGTCCTCATTATTTACTCGTTTTTCTACACACACACACACATCTATTTCTTTCATTTAGTTTGTTTACTTATTCGTTTCTAAATGATAACAATATTATATAATATAACAATATGTTTTCTTCTTTTTAATTAATTTTTAAACAAATCCAATCAATTCAAATTGTCTAAAGGATTTTCGGATTTCAACTACCCTCGTTTTTCTATATACACGCGTGTAACCATATGTATTTTTTTTCATTTAGTTGGTTTATTTATTTGTTTCTAGAAAATAACATTTTTTCTTTCTTTTTATTTTTTTTCTTTTTTTTTCTTTTTTTTTTTTTTTTTTAATAAGACTATCAGACTTCAATCTTCGAATGATATCTAAAATGAAAGAATATACGAATTTAAGAAGAAAAGAAAAAAATTAAATGACAATAAACAAAAACAAGTTATAAACGAGTCACTATATATATATATATATATATATATATATTTCTTTTCTTTCACATTGTTTTTAGTTTCACCAATTATTCCTAATTTAAAACGATTTGCTATTTATATATGAGTAACTTAATATCGAATAATAATTGAAAAGTGTAAAATCTTTGAAGTGATTAAATTGAGTACTGATAATCTATATCTCTCTATCTATCTTTCTCTCTGTCTCTCTCTCTCTCTCTCTCTCTCTCTCTCTCTCTCTCTCTCTCTCTTTCTCTCACTCAATCTCTACTTATGTATGCCAATAATTAATTTTTCTGAATGAGTCCCAGCTAATAATAGTTGAATAGTAACAATTGAATGAACATAGGCACATGTCTTACAACATCCTGGCACGTGCGTAAACAGTTCTTAAGTAATTCAATCTGACGCAGAGTCATGAAACGTCTCGAAATATCCGCACGTTTTTACGTGAAATATTCGCGAGTATATATTCCGTCGAAAGAGAGTAATAGAGAGAGAGAGAGAGAGAGAGAGAGTGAGAAAGAGTGAGTGCATAGGTTTGTACCCGTCATCGCTTGCCTTTGAAATTTATGATTCTCTCTCTTTCTCTCTCTCTCTCTCTCTCTCTCTCTCTCTCTCTCTCTCTCTCTCTCTCTCTCTCTCTTTCTCTTTCTTTCTTCGTGGAAATGTGCTTACGTTATACTCACATCTATGAGAAAAACATAGAAACCATTCTAACGCAATTGCATCTCTCTCGTAGACGACGGCCATAAACTCGGACAAAGAATTTTTGTTCTCTAACTCCTTTTCATTTCTCTCTCTCTCTCTCTCTCTCTCTATATATATATATATATATATATATATATATATATATATATAAATATTTTTTTTCTTTCTTTTTTTTGGTTTGTTTTATTTCCTTTTAAGCAAACTTTACGATCGTGACTTTTCTAAGTAAATCTGTGAGACAATGTAATTCGTTGTGCGTTCCCGATTTTTAATCGTAACAATTTTTTTAAGGAGTTGCTCAATTTATACACACACATACACACACATATGTGTATGCACACGATACAAAACTCACGTATCTACGTATTTATTCTTATTAATAATTTTAATGTATATTTCTTTTTTTTATACTTATCTTTTTTCTCTTTTTCTTTTCTCTCTTTTTCTATTTTCTCTTTTTCCTTTTTCGTTTTCTTTCCTTGTTTGCTCATTCGTTTTGGCGGTAGATATATAAGAGGAATGGCCTAAGCGTTCGAACATATGTATAGTTATACGAAATCCGATATTTCCTATTTGAGATCTCTCATCTGTACGATAAATGAACCAAATTTACGATTAATTTTTTTTGTAATTGTAAAGAATAATAAAAAATAAGAAAAAAAAAATAGACGAAAAAATTTCTGATTGTTAACGCAATTCTTGCTCCGAAATTTTTTTTACATCATTTATTTATTAGATTAAAGTATTATAACCATGTACTTTTATCCGATTACGAAATACATAAATTTAAATATACATTGATTCGTATAAGAATATAAAATTATAAAATTTCTTATTGAAATTATTATATTATTTAATTATTGTCAATCTGTGATCGATTAATTCGAATCTTTGTCTCATGACTTGTCCGCAAAACGTCATTTACAAAATGACAATAATATATTATTAACATCGAAAAGATCAAATATGATTGATAATGAATTAAAAAAAAAAAAAAAGAAAAATGATAACACAATATCTATATACATGCTGTATCTAATATGATAATGCATAGTTGTGATAATTATAGAATTTTTTTTCAATGACTTTCGTAATGATATTTTTTAATGAAGAGAAAAGAAAGTAAGAAAGAGAGGAAAGAAAAGAAAAAAAAAGAAGAAAATATTTTTATATCGATTTATCATTGCCGTCATGGAGAAACGCTTCTTACCACGCATGTATACATCTCTCTCATGGCAAAGTGGTGGGGAGATACATGATACCGGGATACCGAGACACGAAGTGAGAAGTTTAGTTTTGCTTACGACGACCTTTAGTTCTAGCGCTCTTGTCCTCTGACCTATCGTACGTTTCGTATAACATAAAGAGAGAATAATATATTTTTGGTTTCAATTAATTCATAATAAGTGTTAGATTATATTTTTTTAGTGGTGATTGCGTTTTGATATGTGTCATTTTTCCCGCCTAAAGTTATTGTTACTTGTCACATGACTATCACCCTTGGCTCTTTCGCTATGCAATGTAAGTTGAATGAAATTTTTTTCTTTTTTTAAGTTAATCTAACCAAAAAGTATCGAACATTAAAATTAATTATATTACGTATAATTAATGATATTATATATATATATATATATATATATATATATTTATTATTATTATGTGTAATTTCTAAATGAAATTAACGTTCGATAAAAAATATTTTCAATATCCGTATTTATCTCATGGTAATTTTTCCTTTTTTTTTTCATTTCGAAATATAAACAAATCTGAGACAATTTAAAATTCATGAATTTCAAAGATTTGTTTTTTTTTCCTTTCCTTTTCTTTTATTTCATAGACATTTTTACAAATTTCGCGATAATAATAATAATAATAATAATAATAATAATAATAATAATAATAATAATAATAATAATAATAATTGAATATATTCATATAAAAGCTTAAAGTATATAACATAATCAATGAAAATAATTAGAAGGTTAAAAAAAAAGAAGGAGAAGAAATTTTTAGAACGAGTCTGAGAGAAAAGGTATAGGTGAAAAAGAAACTAAAAGGAATAAGAAAAAGAAAAAATAAATAACGAAGTATAAAGGGCGGACTCTAAGGTAGAAACGCGTCGGTTCGTCACGGGTAACGAGCTTCAAGACGACGTGGACCATCGAGACTCTGTCGATGTGGTCCGCTCTACCACGCAACATTTCCGAAGCGCATGCCGATGGCTTTGTAAGAAAGAAACGTCATAGTAATCTCTTCTTCTAATTTTTTTAATTTTTATGTGCGCGTGTGTGTGCGTGTGTGTGTATTCTCGATTCGTCGCGAAATATTTCCTGTTTTGTTTTTATTTTTCCTTTTCTTTCATCTTTCATTTTACTGGAACATCTTCCTTTTCCTGCGAATATCTTTTCTTTTCTTTTTTAATTAAACAAATTTTTTTTCTAAACAATTTGATTTTCGTTATGATTTGATTTCCGTCCTTCGTCACTGAATTATTACATATTACGAAATTATATTTTTACAAGCAATATTTGATACAATATTCAATTCGATTAATATCCAATGAATAATAAGTACATATATATATATATATATATATATATATATATATATATATATATATACACACACAATTTAATAATCGTCGGTGATAAAAAGAAAGAAAAAAAAACGTGACAACTGTAATCGAACATGAGTTTGTTTTAAAAAGAAAAAGTATATATACACGATGATGGAAAGAACAGGGCACGGGTAATTATTATATACATACTTACCTAGTAACTTCGTTTTACGGAAACGTTGCATTTCGTGAGATCATCGTAAACATTGGGAGTCGATGTTGAAAATATCAAAAAAGGAAAAGCAAACAGACGAAATGGAAAACATAATCCAAACGCAATCGTACACATTTACTTGTTATAAACAAAATGTTATATACAAATATATACACTTCCTGGTACGCGTTTTCATTAATACATACATGTACGCGTATAAGTACTTACACGCGTTTAATGGCTATGTTTTATTGAAACAATACTTTTCGTGAGATCATCGTAAGAAAGAAAAAAAGAAAGAAAGAGAAAAAATATTAATCGCAACGATAGAATCACAACAATGACGACAACGACGACGACGACGACGACGACGACGACGAATCACGTGCTTATTTTTACTCGAAGAAGTCCGTCGTGGTTCTTGCAGTGTCGGTAAGTCCGATTACATCCAGAGGATGCTTCGTCAGCATAACATGTATTCTTGTTATCGTACTGTTCTTCAAGGTTACCTCATTCGTATCTACATTAAGACACTGGTTAATTCGTTCACGATTAATTTCTCTTTTCATCGTCATCTTCTTCTTAGATTTTTTTGTTGTCTTTTGTTCAATTTCCTATTTATTAAATATCTACCATAGAAAATAAAGAAAAAAAAAAAAGAAAATAAGCCATTTCTATTTATTTTTTCTTTTTCTTTAAACAACACATCGTTTGTATCAGTATTACTCGGTCTTTAATTATTTTTTCTTATTTTTTGTTCCTAAAGGTGTCATGTAAAATTAAATTTTCAAATTCTAGTTTAAATATGTGTTATTATACGTTTATGAATTATTTCTTTATTTTTTAACAATATAATTAACAATATATAATATATATTTCACTATATGGGAATAATGTTGTTTATGAGTTATTTATAATCATTTAATGTAACAAAAGAAAAATTGATTTCATTAAATGATAATTTCTAACACTTTATACAGATGACATACATATATATATTACACAGGTTGATTTATAAATTAAATGTCTTTGTTAGAATAGAACAGATAGAATAGAACAGATATATATTAAGAAAAGTTTTATGATTCCATAAGTAAAATATTTTAAGATAACGAAGTGAAACGTTCGACTTTCAATTAAATCGAAAATTCAATGATTTTTAATGTTTATTATGAAACTCTGTATTTTTATAATTAATCAGTTATTTTGAACGATTATCTTTAAAAAATGATTAAACAAGTATATAAGCCTAAAATTAATAATCAATGAAATATTAACGCATAAGATATGCTATGTAGACAAAAACTAATTTAGTGAAACTGACATTTCTAAGAATTACAGGCGAAAATTATAAACGACGTTAATCAATGTCACCAAATGCACAGTTGTAATATTTAATTAGATAGTACAAATACAAATATAAATTATTTTTATACGAATACAAATTATTTTTTGCATTATAAAAATAAACATATTAACAAACGTATTATTATGTAATATCGATTGTGCTTACAAAGAAATAATGGATACTTTAAACATTTATTGAATTAAGTAAGCTATTATGTTTTATTTGTTATGATAAATTAAATTCTAAAGTTTTTGTTTTCAATTAAGAGCCTTGGTAATGTAGTAATTAAATTTATTAATTGAAAGATTGTTTTTTTTATGTTTTTTATTTTTTCATGGCCTTTTAAAATTGTTTACATTTAAAAGTGTATATAATTATTGATCATATAATTATACACATTATTATTATTTAACTTTAGGTCTATACTTGCTTTTATAATTTGCTTTAGAATAATTGATTGGAACAGCTAATTAAGGAAAAAAAAGGATGTTCCATAAGAGAAATTAAAAATCATTAAACTTCTGATTCAACTGGAAATTAGAATATTTTATTTCGTACTCTTAGTAGTCTTAGAATATTTGATACATCATGAAATCATTAAACTTTTCTTAATATATGTATACATATATATCTAGTGAAAAAGATACTATACGATATCTGATCTAATCATAAGTAAAAAATTAGAAATATATAATATTATATCAGGATGTTTTATAAAAACAAAACAAAAAATCATTAAATTCGGATACTCATATTTAACCAGAAAGTAGAATATTTTATTTTCGTTCTCTTAAAATATTTAACATATCATACAACCATGAAATTATTTAAACATGTAATCATGTATTCATGACATCACGAAATTATGTAATCATGAAATCACAAAATTATGGAATTATGAAATCACGAAATCATTTAATCATGAAAATTTTCTTCTCTATTACTCCTAATAAACGCAATATTCAACTGCCCCTAAATTTAATTATGTTCTATCGACCTTTATATACATATATATAAAGTATAGATTTTGAATTCCTAGGAAAAAAAAAACGAAAAAGAACAAATAAATAAACAAAGAAAATAGAAAAAGGAAAAGGATTCGCAAATGATTCGTTTTAAATGTAAGAAGAAACGTTGACTTTTTAATGCAAGTCCTTTCCATCTTGCACGTTTCCGTCTCAATCCTTTTCCACCTTTCTGTCACGCTCGCGAGACGAGTCGTAGTTTACTGGCGAGTCGAATGGCGAAAGCAACGAAGTTCAGCGACTTCAAAAACTCACCGACGCGATGTACCTTTGCCTATACCAATAAATTCTATTCCATGTTGCTTTGCCGTGAGAATGCATCGTGCTGTTTCTTTCTTTCTTTCGTTTTCTCTCTTTCGTTCTTTTTTCTTTCTTCTTTTCTTTCTTCTTTTTTCTTGCTTATTTCTTTTTTGTTTTCTCCTTCGTTTTATAATAAGTATATAATTATTCATATCAATGGAAAAAGGTTGAGCGATAAAATTGAAAATTGAAATGAACGTTATTAAAACAAATTTATTGATATAATGTTTATTCATTATTTGTCAAGACCCGAAAAAAGAGAAACATTTTTTTCGTTCTTATTATTTATTTGCAAAAAAATATAGATACATTTTTATGACACCCTGTATATATTATTAAAATTTCGCCTGTTGTCTTGATTATTATTATTTTAATATTTTCACATCGATGTCTCATTTATCAAATTTTTATGAAGACTACCGCATAACTCCATTTTATTTTAAAAGTCGTATTTCATACTAGATTACTACCGAAAATACTCTCTTTCTCTCTCTCTCTCTCTCTCTCTCTCTCTCTCTCTCTCTCTCTCTCTCTCTCTCTCACTCTCTCTCAACAAAAATCGGATGATCTTTTACAAGATAGAGATATACGAATATCTTATATATACTTATTTAAGAATGTGCGCTGATTAGTTCATTGACTCTTTCAAAATAAAATTTTCACGACTATCCCCGAAGAAAAAAAGAAAAATTGAAGTAGTGGAGTGTCAAAGTTTCGATCCCCGAAATGAAATAACGAATATATGCATGTACGTGGAAGAGGGCAGAAATGAAAGAAGTCGCCGTCCATAACGTCAACGGGCTGGTTGGCTGACTGGATGGTTTGTCTGGATGGCTAAGCTAGTCGGGTCAGCTGGTCGTGAGCCAAGTTGTAAAATAATGGTACGTTAGTCTCGGCTCTAATCGTACGATCGACGCGCTTTAAATTACGACCTAATAACGTATAACCCGAAATTTTCAAAGGATATACAGAATGTGGTCCATATAAAATGTTACAAGCTATTGTTTACAGAAATCAATATTTTCTTATATTTTTTTTCATCTATTTCTTTTTATATTCCTTTTTTTTTGTCAAATACATTAAACCGTCATGACTTTTAAATGGAATAATAGGATTTGATAAGGATTATAATGGATTTGATATGATTTATATATATATATATATATATATATATATATATATATATATATGTCTACATTATTTTTTAAAAAGTTCTTACTTTCGATGAATAACTGGATATAAATACTCTATGTGTATATATGTGTGTAGAGTACCAGGTGATTAAATATGTACGAAAGAATCATTTTAAATTAAATTTTGTCATAAATTAATATAAACAAAATTATTCAAAAGATCGTTACGATTATTGTAAATATCTATTATTAAAATTTTTATTACAATTATTTTCGATCAATCGATATAGATAATATCAAATATACTAATGTCAAGTAACACTCGTAAATTTCATTCGTCTTTACGAACGATCGACACGCTCGTTTCGGAGATTTATTTGTTTTTTTTTTCCTTATTTCTTCAAATGGTCATACATAAATTGTCCTTTTTTTTAAATTTCTTTTTTTTTTTCGTACGATCTTCGAAGCATCAACTCTTTTTTCTTTTTTTCTTTTTCTCCTCTCCTCGCCCCCGCCATCTCCCACCTCCCACACCTCAGTGATGACTTACGCATATCTTTATAACTATTAGGTACCTACACGTTAAAGACGTATATAGTATGCTACGTTATAGTGGTATTATACTTTGTAGAAAGGATGACCGTGTGACATCATCCGAACTCTTGGTACGTGCCCAAGTGGAAAACACGCTTGACGCCGATTATCCATTTTTGCACGGAATTATCGCGTGCAGAGCGAGATAACCAGGTCTCATTCCTCGCGTACAAATCATCTCCGAAGATTATACGTGGAAATTAGACGAAGATAATTGGAGACAAAGTTGACTCGACGTAGGGGATGTACATTGATTTTCAGACCGGAGAAATTTATACCGAACGAATTCTTTTTAAAATTCTTATCAGTTAAAGAAATTTTTTGTCTTTCTTTTGTTTTTTTCTTTTTATATTATAAATAATATCTCTATCAAGATATATACAGATATATACTAATATATACACAATTTCAATCGAACGAATTCTTTTTAAAATTTTGTATCAGTTAGAGAACCTTTTTTTTTCTTATATCAATAATATCTCTATCGTGTATATATATATAATGTCGAACGAATTCTTCCTAAAATATTTATCAGTCAAAGAAATTTTTTTTACATCGAGTATATCTCTATCGTATATATTGATGTATGCAGATATATACATAATTTCAACAGAACGAATTATTTTAAGAATTTCTATCGGTTAAAGAGATTTTTGTCTTTTCTATTTTTTTTTATTTTCTTATATCCAAAATATTTGTATCCTATATACAGATATATACAATATACATACATACATACATACATATATATATATATATATATATATATATATATATATATATATAATTTCAACCAAATGAATTATTGTAAATTATATTATCGATTGAACAGAATTTTTTTATCGACAATATCTCTATCGTATAAAGTTATATATAGATGATATCTAATTTGAGTATCTACAAAATATTGCAATCTGATAAACGCAAGTAAATAACATTCAATCAATTTCTAGATTTTAATAGTGATACACATTATATATATTTGTTGATGTTAATCAAATAACATCTGAAATGTTACAAAATGTACGAATAAGTATTATTACATTATGATAATCTGCTACTTTTTTGTTTCTTTTTATTTCTATTCATTAATGATATCACTCAAAGTTCTAAACGAAATAATAATTAGCTATTTAAATAAATATGCTATTGTACAGGTTGATTATAAATTAAGAGCTAGTTTGATAAAAACAATAAAAAAAGTATATTAAACAAATTTTCGTGATCTCTTGTGTCAAATATTTTAATAGTGTTTATGAAAACATTCGACTTCCGGTTAACCTAGAAGATTAATAATGTTTAATTTTTCTCACGGAACGTCCTATATCTTTTCAATTAATTAGATATTTTAATTGATTATCTTTAAAAAATATTATTGAACTAGTATAAGTTTTAAAAACTAATAATTAACGTATGACATGTTATCTAAACAAATATAGTAAAACATGTTCAATTATTGGTCATATAATTATACACTTTCATCGTGCAAATATAATCCCCAATACATTTTTTTATTACGTTAAACTGTTAAATCATTCTAGATATCAGTAATAATATTACATTAACAAAAAGTATATAGCTTTTTTTTATCAAGAAATAATTATTATCTTAAAAAAAGAATCGACGAATTTCAATTTCAATTTCAATTTATTTCCATGAAATAAAAATTCTCGGTATGAGAAAAAAAATAAAATAAAAAGAAATATAAAGTACAATTGTAATATAATAACGGTGAAAAAGAAAAAATAATTTCTTTTTCATTTCTAGGTACTCATTTGAAAATCATTTTACACAAAAAGAAGAAAAAAAAATTAACTGATTTTAAAAATAATTTCATTCTAGAGCAGACAATTTTTTGGTAATTTTGATATAATAATCGTAGATACTAAAGAAAGAAAATAATAACGTGAAAGAGAGAGAGAGAGAGAGAGAAAGAGAGAGTGTGTGATTCTTTTCTTTGTATGTAGGTATTTATATAAAAATCATTTTACAAGAAGAAATAAACTTTGATTTTTAAAATAATTTCATCCTAAAGGCAAACATAATTTTTTGGTAAACCTAACATAACAATAATAAATAATGTAGATAGAAAATGATAAAGAGAGAGAGAGAGAGAGAGACAGACAGACAGACATACAGAGAGAGAGAGAGAGAGAGAAACAGAGGGAGAGACAGAGAGAGAAATCGTTAAAAAGAAATTCAAGATGACGTTGCTTGATGACACGTAAGTTGGGTGGCCATTTTAAAAAGCACGTTGGGGCGATCGGTCACACTTAATGTCAAGTTGAAAGTGACTTGCTTTAGGGCCGTTTAAGGGCGGGATGTACGCGGATGAATGGGCGAAAGGGCCTCGCTTATTCGGGACCGCTGTGTCGTCCTCTCCAACTCTTCTTCTTTTCCGTTTCGTTCATCTTTTTTCTCTCTTTTTTTTCCTTTTCCTTCTTTCTGTCTATTTCTCTCTCTCTCTCTCTCCCTCTCTCTCTTATTATCACTCTCTCTATTTCTCTCTCTCTCTCTCTCTCTCTCTCTCTCCCTCTCTCCCTATTTCTCTCTCTCTTTCTCTCTCTCTCTCTCTCTCTCTCTCTCTCTCTCTCTCTCTGTCTCTCTCTCTTCGTAGTTTGCGACGAAGAGGCACGTACTTAGGAGCAAAACGACGAGGGTTGTGGCACATAGGGGTTGTGCACGATTTCCAACTTCCCCTAACTTAGGTATTCTCTATCTTTCTCTTTTTCTCTATCTGCGTAAGTATATATGTATGTATCTATCTATCTATGTGTTTCTGTCTTTCTCTTCTTCTCCCTTTCTCTTTCTCCCTAACTTTCCCTATGTAGACCCTTCTGCTTCGAAACGAACATGAGATTTTGCTTGGGTCGACACGCGTCAGAATTCGAAGGACACTATTAGAGAAGAATTTTTATTCGTTACTATTGTGCTCAATTATCGTTATCTAAGCCAATTATATTACTGATCAAATAGAATAATATAGTATTAAATTAATTAATTAAAAAAATATATAAATATGTATATATTATAAAAAATTAGAAAAAAGCAAGTTAATGTATAAGATATTTCGAATAGTTAAATGTCTACGTTGTAATTATATTACTGAGAAAGTGGAATAGTGTAAGTAATACATTAAGTAATACTTATTTTTTATTTCTAATTTTCTACCAATATATTATATTATATATTATTTATATTATGATATATATATATATATATATATATGTGTGTGTGTGTGTGTAAAATTAGAAAGACAGAAATGATTGCCTAAAATACTCTAAAATACGAATAGTTAACTATCTGAAATGTAATTATATTACGGAGAAAATGGAGTTGTTTAAGTAGTAATCTTTTTTACTATTTTTTTTTCTTATTTTCTACCATATATACATATATAGACAGGTAGATTTATTATAGCAGAATATAGACCATCACGTGAAATACTGCGAATATTTAACTATTTAAAATATACCTATGAATTAAGTTTTTTATAAAAACGTCATATATATATACATATACACACACACTCACACATATATATATATATATATAACATTTCTTTTCGATTTAATCTAAAGACACTACACATCAAATTAAATTTCTTTACATCATTTAAAAATTTCAATATCCCGCGTTTCAGACAAAAGTTAGACAAAAAGTAAATCAAACGAAATTATTTATTCTAAAATAAATATATAACAAATGACTCACCGTGTTTGTAAAAAAAGGAATATATATATATATATATATATATATGTATATATATATCGAAGATTTCGTTACTTCTTAACATAATCGATTTTATCACGAAGAAAAATAACAAATGAAAAAGAAAAGAAAAGAATATAAAAAACGATATATATATACATATATACATATATATATATATATATACATATATATTATATATATATCTATATATATACATATATATTATATATATATCTATATATATATATGAATATATATGTATTTATATTATATATATAATATATATATACATATATATACATATATTTATATATATAACATTTCTTTTCGATTTCTTTAGATCATTTAAAAATTATATATATATCTATATATATATATAATATATATGTATATATATATAATATATATGTATATATATATATATCACATACATATTTTTGTCACGTGAGAGAGCATAGAATTACACTCATACGTATACACGATCGAAGCGTTGGCTCGCGTTCGGCCAAGTCGTTGTTTGCTACACGCACGAGCGACATTGTAAGTAAGTTGAGTACGTGTAGAAAAAAAAGAGGAAAAAGATAGGGAGAGAAAATGAAAGAGAGAGAGAGAGAGAGAGAGAGAGAGAGAGATAAAAGGAGAAAGAGAGAAAGAAAGAAAGAAACGTAGCGACAAATGTGCTCATTCATCGGTCAACTCGACTCTTGCGTTGTTCCGTCTACATAGAATCTATACACACATTTGTTACTTACATTGTAGATATCAGCATGGCGTAAGGTTAGTATACTTTCTGAAGGGCTCAAATTGCATGATCAGCACGAGGAAAATAATCTGGAATTCAAAAGGAAAAAAGATTTAAGATGATTTCAAGAATTTTTACGGATGTAATTCATATTAATTTTTTGTATGTTTTTCTTTTCTTTTTTCTTTGTTGTTTTTTTTCTTTTTTTTTTTACAATCTCATTCACTATAAAATGTACACAAAAAACTTCATAAATCTTATAAAAATATACAAAGTGTGGATCGGATAAAGTGTTACAAAAATATTCGTTTATTTGATTAGATATAGTTATCTCTCATCACGATAAAAATAACTTCGAATTCAACGAGAAATAGTTCAGGATAGTTTAAAGATTTTACTCGAATTCAATTCATATTAATTTTGTTTGGTTTTTAACAATCTATTTGTCATAAAATATATTCTTATACTTCAAAAATCTTGTAAGGATATATAAAGTGTACTCCATGAAAAGTGTTAAAAAAATATAAGTTTATTTACTTAGATATATCACCATAATAAAAATCAATTAGAATTAAACGAGAAAAATATTTAGAATAGTATCGAAATTTTTCACGGATTAAATTTATATTGATTTTATTTCTTTTTTTAACAATCTATTCATCATAAATTTTTTCGAAAATTTCATAAATCTTATAAGGATACATAGAACGTAATCCATATAGTGTTACAAAAATATGAATTTATTTGACTAGATATAGTTATCTCTCATCACGATAAAAATAAGTTTGAATTCAACGAGAAAAAGTTCCGGATGGTTACAAGATTTTACCCGAATTAAATTTATATTAATTTTATTTTGTTTTTAATAATCTATTTATCATAAAATGACCAGTAAACTTCGTTGACATTTATTATAAATTATTATATACATTGATATATATATATATATATATATATATATATATATATATATATATATGGATGTAAAGAGTTTGATAGAAAGCTTGATAAATTTAAATATATTAAATTTATATATTAATTTTATTCTTTTTTTTAGTAATCTATTCAACACAAAATGTACTCGTAAACTTTAAAGATCTGGTAAGGATACATAGAGTGCGATCCATATAGTGTTACAAAAATATGAATTTATTTGATTAGATATAGTTATTTCTCATCGTGATAAAAATAAGTTTGAATTAAACGAGAAAAATAGTTTAGGGTAATTTAGAGATTTTTCACGAATCAAATTTATATTAATCTTGTTCTTTTATTTTAACAATTTATATATCGCGAAATGTACATGATGAACTTCCATAATATTCATTATAAATTATTGTATACATATAATAACCCGAAGAAATAATTCTAAATATATACATAACACAACAGATCTGTATAAAAAATTATTAGAAAACGTATGAGGTATATTTATTCAGATATATTAATACAATATTTAAGAATAAGAAAAAAATTTGACAAAAATAAAAATAAAAGGAAAAAAGAAAAAAATAAGAGAAAAAAAGAGAAGAAACAGAAGAAAAAAGAAAAAGAAAAACAAATTTCGCATGATCGATTTCGTAAGACACTATTTTCTAATAATAGTCTATCCAGGTTTTAAATTCATAACAGAGAGACTGTTGCTCCGCCTTGGTACCTTAAAATGAAGATAAAAAGGTCGAGGACAAGACGCGAGAGAGATGAAGAGCGAGCATGAAAGCTGCATCACTCTCATTCGTTGCATTAAAATGCACGAGCACACGCGTACCACGTGAACGTCAAAGACTACTATGTAGAATGAATCGAATCGCCCCCCCCCCCTCGTTTACTCCTTGTTCCTACCCCAGCCACGAGCATGACTTTTGAGGAAGGTTTCCTCGAGGGGTGAAGGGTAAGGGGGTGAGGGGTGAGGAGTGAGGGGTAAGGGTGCCAGGGTTGAGGGGTAAAGAATGGGGGGTTACGGTTAAGTCCAACACGAAAAACGTTGCCAATGGTGAAACCCAAAAATGTAGGTGAGTTGTCAGGGTTAAGCCGCGCAATAGATGCGACCTCGCGTGTCACGACGAATGCATTGAGACGGTCACGAACGAGAAAAAGTTCACTCACGAGCTAACTCACGATTCAACTTTTTCCAACGACGTATAAAGAAACATTTCGACGCGCCCTTTTTCCCTTTTCCTTTCTTTCTTTCTCCATTTTTTTTTCTTTTTCTTTTCCTTTTTTCTCTTCTCTTTTCAAATTTTTTGAAACTCCATGTGATCTGATTTTGTAGAGAATTATTGCGTAGAAGAGGAAGGAATTCGGAGTTGATCGAGTTATCTTTTGTTTTGATTTTATAGTTTTTTGTTTTTATTTATTAATTCATAGTTAGGATTTATTGATCGTAATGATTTGATATTGTGACGATTTTATAGTTTAGGTGTTTTATTTTTCACGTCATTTTCTTTTTTGTAACATTATGGATACTCAACAATTTCGTTTTCGTAAAGGTTCTTTAGGTCAGTTTTTAATTCATTGTACAATGTTAAGAGTTTTGTTTGAACGTGATATAAATGATTTATTTAATTTGCTCTACATCGAGGTATTCCACAATTCAACTTTTAATAATTTCAATTTAATTTGGGAACAATAGAATTTTCATGATTAAATTTTGTTCGTTCATTTCTAAAAGTATTATATTAAAAAAAAAAAAAAAAAAAAAAAAACAAATTAAATTTCATTAGAGAATTTGATCATATCAAAACGCTTAACAACAATGTCTTGTTGTCTCGATCAAATTTCGATATATAGAAGTCAGTTGATATTTTTCTAATCGACCTTTCGTGCAAGTTTAATATGAAAAGATTGAAATTTCTCTGACGTTTGAGGTGAATTGATGAGATTATAAGAAAGGTCCATTAATTAAACGACAGCTAGCGTTTGCGTTCCTGCAAATTGGATTGCCTTTCACTACTCCTGCCGCTTACCACGGATATCGATTATACACGTAATAGTGAGTAATAGAGTAGCTCGTACGACGAGAGTCAGAACATACGCTGAACTCTTTCAATCGACCAAGTTTTTCAATAAATTTACTTTCGATTTTCTCTTATTTGTTTCTTTGGTGATTAATATTATAGAAATGCCTAGCTCTCCTTTGATAACATTTTACACATCAATGTGTACTTATATGTGTGAATTTGAGTGATTGATTGAATTTAGACGCGCGCGGGCGCGCGTGTGTGTGCGTGTGTCTATATATATAAATTTGAGAGACTGAATGATAGCGAATTTACGTACATACACGTACACAGAAGTATACACACACAGATATATTCAGAGACGTCTAGTTATCTTTTGATAACATTTTATACGTCGATAATTACTTGTATATGTGAATTTGAGTGATTGAGTGATAGTGAATTTACGTATATATATATATATATATATATATATATATATATATATATATATATATATATTAGGTATACAACTTTGCTTCCGCTGTTTTTTTCCCGAAATTCGAGGCTTTATTAAAAACTGGTTCTATATTTATGATTCAAAGTATTTTTCATCGCTGGCTACTGCCTTCTCCCATCTTTCGGGCAGCGTACGAATCCCGCGTTCAAAAACTGGTCACCTTTTGAAGCGATTCAATTGAAAATGGCGAAAATAAAGTTGTACATCTAATATATATGTATAGGTGTATCTACATAATGAATTTTATAAATACATAACAGACAAAATGAACAATAGTAATAATAAATATAACATTTTAATATCTCATTGATTGATCAATAACGTTTCAAAATAAAATATTCATCAACCAATTCGTATCACGAATTTCAAATATATTTCTTTAAAAATATATACAGTACACAGTATGCATACACTGTGACATATTTCTATTAATGAAATATAATCTACAAATAAATTGCAGCTATTTGTGAATCACGAATAAGTACATAAATACGGAACGGTGCAACGAAGATCGTAAACATTTTAAATAAATTCTAAATTATGTTTGTATAATAATATGAGAAATTAGTAATCAAAAAATCTTTAAATACACAAATGCATATATTATCCGTGATATTATAAAAACAAATAATGAAAATGAAATAATCGTTGATTAATTTGAAATAAATCTATCTATTACTTAAAAAAATCAATTTTTTAAAGAATTTTCTTAAAGAGTTACTAATCTCATTAAAGAAGTGAACGTGGCCATAGATTTTTGGGATGATAAAAATTTGAAAAACAGGTCCCCGATATGGGTCAGGACACCATATGGTGCATCATTAAACCTGACATCCACCGTTGCACCTTTCATTGCACCTTGGTCATTCATTCATAATTTTTCTATGAACATCTGGTAAAGATAAATTTCAACAGAAAAAAGATATTTTAACCGCGTTAACTGTCGTAAGAAAAGTTAGTTTGTCGAAAGCATTTTAGTCCGTTATATCGGGGGACCAGTCTAAAATATAAAAGAATAAAAATAAGAATAAGTCGAAGAACAGGAAGAGAGGAGAGAAGGTTGAAATTCTATTTGAGCACCACATGTTTCGTATTAAATATTTTCTACCTGTTCTTACTGTCGTCTTAAAGACGACGAAGAGGAAGAGGTGTTTAACGAAGGCACATGGTAGTCGTCCTTGGTACATAAGATATAGAAAGAAAAAGAAAGACATTGGAACACGTGTTGCACCCTCGTACCAAAGATTGGCCACGTAGAAACGATACGACAGGTACTTTTCTTTCCTCCTTTCTGAGATTTTAAACGACACATTGCCAACACGTGTTACCCCATGTGAACTTGACGCACTTTACTTTCAATCCGTAAGGTGGTACGAAAAGTATAAGTTGGTACAAGGTGGTTATACGACAATGTCATAAACGATAAACGACAGAACGATTACAGATGTCTACGTCCCGTGGAATTTCTTTATTGTTACGAGAATACTCTTTATTTAAAAATGAAAAAGAAAAAAAAGAGAAAGTACCAAGTTCTGGATTAATCTTAATCGAATTACCAATATCTTGAATAGTTTAATCGGATATATAAAATACAAAAAAAAAATATGATAAACGCATGTACGGTATCCAATTATAACTAGGAATTGTACATTAAATTACGCGAAATTTGTCTACGTTACAAAATAATAGCAATTTTGGTCAGTCAAATCTTCAGGTTTCAATAGATATCTTGGATAGTTTCAATCTGATATATATTAATATGAAGAAGAAATGAGAAATGGTCTTATGGTATAATTATTCATTAAACTTCGCAAGATTTGTCTTCGTTATAAAGTAACTAGCAATTTTGACCAGTCATATCCTAAGGTTTCAACAGTTTTTAAAAATTTCCAAGTTAACAAATCAGAGATGACGAACAGTGTAAGTCTAGTAAGATTTATACTCGTCATAGAAGATCATTTTTATTCAAAAAAAAAAAAAAAAAAGAAAAGAAAAGATAAAAAGAAGAAGAAAGCGTATCATCGATCCTACCTAAGCTAAACAAAATTTATACACATCGGACAATTTTCAACTTATTAACATCAAATCAAAAAATAACGGAGGAGTACGATTTTAAATAAATTTCAAAAATTCTGAAAATATCCGAGATCCATTAATAGTTTTGATTTACAATAATAGTAAGTAGTCCTTTTGAAAATAGGATTTGGTATGTCCTTATATTGATGGGAACAGTAAAACCAGTAAAGATCGTCTTTACTTTTGATTTTGTCACCCGTCGCGTTTCGATCGTTGGGAAAAACCCTACGGTGTATTTCTCTTCATCTCTCTCATTCTTTCTCTTTCGAACTCTCTCTCTCTCTCTCTCTCTCTCTCTCTCTCTCTCTCTCTCTCTCTCTCCATCTCTTTCTCTCTCATCTTCTCTCTCTCTCTCTCTCTCTCTCTCTCTCTCTCTCTCTCTCTCTCTCTCTCTCTCTCTCTCTCTCTCTCTCTCTCTCTCTCTCTCTCTCTCACACAGAAAGAGTGAGCCAGCTAGGAAGAGTGCGCGTGTGCGTAGGAACCCTCCGATTTCGACTGACCCTGTGCTCCCAAGGGTGGAGCTTAAAATAAGGGTGTTACCACTCTGGCTTAGCTATCCCGCGAGCAAACGGTATTTCGAGGCTGAGGGTGGAGACAGGACGGGCAAGGGGTGGAGAAAACGTTCGTGAAAGAGAAAGAGAAAGAGAAAGATTGAAATAGTGGTGAGACACTTTTCGGAGAGATGTACAACTCTGGTCGGACTACCAAACAGTGTGTCGCTACCGCTGACTACGTTTCGTCAGACACTTTCAGATCCTGACAGGTCCTTCCGACTCCATTATCGACTTATTTCTTTCCCTGTTTCGTCTATTTCTCCTACATCTTAAAGAGGTGACCGATATTAAGTGTTCACACGTGTCTTTGAAAAAAAGAAAAGAAGAAAAAAGACAGTGGAAGGGAAAGAATTGTCCTTGAGAAAATATCATCGAAGATAAAACGGAGAATTCTTCGGACATTTGTGAAATGTGATATCTTGTTATTAAAATAATCGTCCATGGTGAACCGAATAAAACAAAGAACAATAATAATAATAATAATAATAATAATAATAATAATAATAATAATAATAATAATAATAATAATAATAATAATATGGCACCAATGATCGAGAATAATAGCGGTGATTCTACAATCGTTATAGAAAGTGATCTTTACCTCGGAAGTTGGAAACGGAAACAGACAGTTCCGAAAGGTACTAACAAATAAATATTAATTAACAACGAATCGAAACAGTGTTTTATTAATAATGACGTCCTTACGAAGAAATAGAAAAAAAAGGAGGAAACAAAAGAAAAGAGTGAGAGGTAGTGAAAGAGAGAGAAAGAGAAAGAGAGAGAGAGAGAGAGACAGAGATGGAGAAAAAGAATGAGAAAGAATAGCAATGGCGGTGAAAGAAAAAATGATGCATTATTCAAGGAAAATTTCCATTCGTGAGAAGTCTCGATAGATAGGTAGCTACATCGTTAGGTTGCTCTCTCGCTGGCGCTTTAATGACGGTTTGCTCCCTTTGCCTTTCGTTCTTGTAACGAGGAGTTTCGACGTTGTTACGCCTTCGGAAGGCCACGATATAACGATAGTGAATATATATATATATATACATATATATATATATATATATATATATATATATATATATATACACATATATATATATGTTTACGTATACATATATATGTGTATATATATATATATATATATATATATGTATATATATGTATATATGTATTCTACTACAGTCTTCGAAATAATCCGTCGCAAGATACAGCAACTCTCTTGATATTATAAGAAGGGTAGAAAAATAAATAAATAAATAAATAAAAAAAAAGAGAGAAAAAAAATATTTATGGCATGATAAGATCGTCCTTTTTTTAATTAATTAATTTATCTATTTACTTACTTAAATTTTCGTTTATTTCTTTAAATATCGACGAAAGCGACCATCTCGAAGCATTTCTTTTCAGCAAACAGCCCAACTTCAGATCTCACTCTAGATCTCAGCAATACTCGGCATCATTATCATCATCATCATCGTCATCACCATCACCATCATCATCGACGTAACGACAACCAGAACCAAAACCACAACAACAATAACAGTATTATCAATAACAACAATAAAAATAACAACAATAACAACAACTCGATAAGCCTTGTGACGAGCGAACCTCAGGAAGTCGTGATGAAAGAGAAAAGTAAGACAGCGGCCCGATGGCGCCGGGAAAAAGAAAATAAGGAATATCTGGAACTTGGAAAACTCTTACCCCTTCCATCAACGATCACCTCACAATTGGACAAGGCCAGTATCATCAGACTAACCACTAGCAACCTCAAGATGAGAGCATTGTTTCCTCACGGTAAGAATTACTTCGTCACACTTATTCATTTATCGTTTAATGATTTGATAAGAGACAAAGAAAGGAAAAGAAAAAAGAAAAGAAATAAAAGAGACGACTTTTATTATACATTAATTCTCGACGAAAGGAAAAACTTTTGAACTCTTTTTATTAATTCACCACTTCTTTTACCGGACAGCTTCTAACGTAAAGGGCAAATAATATCGGATGAGATGGATGTGATTGCGCACTTAATGCATTGTTAGCCCCTACTGCTTTGTAAGCAAAGTATGGGGGCTGTTATAACGTTACAATGGTCCCTACACCAACTCTCTTTTACACTAACACCAAACCAACTATAAGTGTTAAGTTCTTTCCTTCCTTCCTTCCTTCCTTTCTTCCTTCCTTCCTTCCTTTCTCTCTACGTATCTACCTACCTACCTACCTTCCTATCCCCTCTTCTCCTTCCTAGCTACCATTCTACATTCTTACTTTCCTTCCTTCTTTCTTTCCTTCCTTCCTTCCCTCCCTCCCTCCTTCCTATCTTTCCATCCTTGTCTACGGCGAATTGAATTTCAAGTGGCTTCATCCCTCTACAATACGGATGCTTCTTTTATTCTTCAAAAAGACACGGTATATACCCTTCGATATACGAGCTACACTCTCGTGATCGTTCATGTTTTCTCACATTGATCGAATATTATCGTCGTTGATCGTGATAAAGACCGTATCAAAAGAAAAAAAGAAATTATTCGACTTGATGTTGCTACGTGGAAATTGAATTTTCAATGATGTCGAGAAAGATTCTATCTCGTCCTCTTCACATTTCTAATGTCCCTTTGATTCTGAGAAAAAAAAAAGAAAATAAAAGAGAACAAAGAATAGAAGGGACGTCTTTGGATACAAATGTATAACCTAAATTCGAGTAGTACGGCATTTACGTAATTCATTCAAAATCACGTAGTTTTGGATTTTCTGATATAACAAAAAATGATGGTAGAGTAAACAAAAAAAAAGAAAAAGATTTTAATGTATTTTTCAGGGTTAGGCGATGACTGGGGTACTAGACCACCGCCTAGTAGTCCTTTGGAAGCTGGTATTAAAGAATTAGGATCACTTTTTTTGAAAGTAAGTTTCTTATCTATTATCGGTTTTGTCCATCTTCTTATAATTTTTGTTAATCGATATTTCTTTCGATTTTCGTTATATTATTGTAGACTCTGGACGGTTTCGTATTCGTTGTGACACCCGATGGGAAAATCGTTTACGTTAGTGAAACAGCCAGTGTACATCTAGGAATGTCTCAGGTTAGACGTGTATTATCATTTTCTTCGATTTCCTTAAATATTTCCCTTGTTCCTAGTGATATGACAAAATATTAAGTTTAGATACTATGTCTTTTGGAGAATTCAATGTAATCGATGATTTATTTTCCTTCGTTCTTGCTAACCTCAGCAATAAAATGGGGATGATATCAATTCGTAAATTCATTTAAATGGTTAGATACATTCTCGACACTATAAAATTGACATATTTTGGGAATTCTTTTTAAAAAGGGAGTAAAATAAATTGAAAAACTAATTTCATATTGTTACTTGATGTTTTCTCTCTATAAAAAACTTTTGTCCGTTAAATTTGGTAACATATAGACTCTATAATCTGCAATCGCGTTTTCAATCTCTGCACGTAAATCCGAATTTCTTGGGAGCTTTCTAACTTCCTGTAGAAATATGAAATTATTAAAATTCCACTACTGCCTCGAAAAATAATGTTGTAGCTAAATGCCATTGGTTCAAATTCTTGAATTTCTGACGAAAAAAGAAATTATGCCATTTTGAAAAAAGTGTTAATTTTTCGTCTATAATTCAAACTTTTAAATTTATTGGAAAAATAGTAAAAATTAAAATTAAAAAAAAAAGAAATAAGCGAATGGGCCTCGACTAGAACATTATTTAAGAAGACAGTACTGGAATTTTAATAACTTTATGTTTTTACAGGAAGTTAGGACGCTGCCTGAATTTTTGCACTGGTTAACGTGGCTATAGATTACATAGCCTATATTTAACCAAATTGAACAGAAAATTTCTGTTACATAGATAAAAGATCAAGAAACAACGTGGAATTATTAGTTTTATAATTGACCTTGCTGTCTTTCCTGAAAAAAAATTCTTTAAATACGTCAATTTTTCGACGCAGAAAACGTAATCCTTTAAGAGATAATTGACTTTGAATTTTAAAGAAATATATGACATATTTGTGGAAAAAATTTTCGAATCATTCTATCCTGTATATTTCAAGAAAATAATTAAAGCATTGTTTTCTTTTTTGATTTTTTATATTCAGGTTGAATTGACAGGTAACAATATATACGAATACATTTGTCAGTACGACCACGAAGAGATGTTTTCGGTGTTAAATCTCCCGCAAAATCCGGCGGATCTCACCGATTTTATGTTTCCACCACCGAACTCACGTGGTGAAATCGACCTAGAACGTGTCTTCTTTCTAAGAATGAAGTGTATCTTAGCAAAGAGAAGCGCCGGTCTAGTCACGGAAGGATACAAGGTATGAACGAATCAACGAAATGATAACACTTTCTATAAATATTACATTTTTGTCCTTTAGTATATTTCGAAAATCTTATGAAATCTTTTCAAAAATAATATTTCCTTGCATTCACGTCGAATACAATCCAGTATCCATTCTAAAGTTAATACTTGTACTGCACGGAAGGAAAAAAGAAAAAACGTAAAAAAATTAAAAAAAAAAGACCACTTCACAAAACTGTAAAAACTTCGCAAGTTACATTATTATCACTCTTTTCTCTTTCCCGAAATATGTACATTTTATCAAATTTTCGAAGTATTAACTTTCGATTTACGTCGAATCCGATTATAACTTTTGAACCTAACTCTTTTCTTCTATCTATCGTCATAAATAAAAACAAAGAAAAGAAAAGAAAAGAGAAGAGAAAAAAGGAAAGAAAAGAAAGAAAAAAAAAAATTCTTGAAAATATAAAAGAAAAAAAAGTATCCAAACGTTTAACATAACATAGAAAGAGCATAGTCGCACAGGAAATCATAAAAGTTATATAAAAATTGAAATGCTAAATAAGAGATAAGGGGTTGGTTAACTAAGTAGGGACAGCATTGTCCTGGTCACGCGCGATTCGAAAGAAAAACGAACACGAACCTGGCAGGTAGTTGTCGATGAACGTTGCTCAAATTCTGTCCATTCGGAATGTTAAATGCCAAACGTTTTTTCTAAACCATACCAATATAAAGATAGTTACTAATAATATCGATTTATGTTACCGCAAGCACTGGTGGCCGAAATTAGTCGATAAAGAAAGAAAAAAAAGAAGAAGAAAAAGAAAAAGGAGAAAAAAGATTCATTCATTTCTTTTTCTTCATTAACTCACATTTCTTACAAATATTATCTTTTGCTCTTATTACTAGCTTTTTTGTTTTGTTTCTTCTTTTCTTTCTTCTTCTTTTTTTTCTTTTCTACAGAGACAAAACCGTCTTCTATCTTAAACGATAAAGTTTGGATTATCATTAGATCTAATCAATTATTTTATAAGTATATTTGTGAAGGAACACAATTGTCTATCTTTATCAAGAACCAAATAGGAATAAATCGTGTTAATTCGACGTAACGACTATTCTCCCCTAAAAGTTTGAATAGGCATAGTTAACGAATGAAGATAGCATATTACAGACCGTAGCCGTATGTTTGCGATTACGAATAACAATCTTCGAAGTGGTAGGGATATTGGTTGCACTGAACAACCAAAAAAGAGTCGGTTAAGTCCTCGAGAAGGAAGAAAATGTTTGGCAAATAACTCATTCTCGCATCTGAGCGACGATGATGATCGTAATTCTTGAGAAAATCTCATATATAAAGTGAAAGAGAAAAAGAAAGAGTGAGAGGGAGAGAGAGAGAGTGTGAGAGAGAGAACGTTCCGGGTTTGCTAAGTCATGAATGCGACCCCTGTAAAGCTGTAGGACGATGTTCGAAAGAGGGGCCAGGAAATACGAAGAGGATAGGCTTTTCTATGGTACTTCGACAATATAAAGAACCGGTAGTTGGCTTCTAACCCATTATCTACAAGCATTTATTATTGTAAGCATTCTATTCGCGTGGCCAACAATCATCTATGATTTTGTCGAATCAACGATCATTTTAATAGATTATCACAAATTAAAGAGTTTTATCTATCTATCTATCTATATATTTGTTGTTATCTTCGATCTAGGTGATAAATTAAGAGAGAGAGATCGTGATCAATTAAGATTAATTCATTTGTCATTGAATTCCAGACAAACAGAACATTTCGATCTCTCTCTCTCTCTCTCTCTCTCTCTCTCTCTCTCTCTCTCTCTCTCTCTCTCTCTCTCTCTCTCTCTCACACATACACACACACACGCGCGCACACACACATATACACACACTCTTTTTCTCTTAGGAAGTTGCAAATGAGTTTGAAGATCGCCGACACCTCGACAGAGTATAAGCCATTGTCCTAATGAATATCGTTTCAAGACCTTTATAGGGATGTGAGTCCTGAACGAAATTGAATTTGTTCGTTCGCTCTTCTCAAAACTCATGTTCTCTCTCTCTCTCTCTCTCTCTCTCTCTCTCTCTCTCTGTTCTTCTCCTCTTCATTCTCCATTAACTCGCATCCCCTTAGTAATAGAGGAGAGGATCCTTCGCAACACGTACATGCTCGTGTGATGCACCAGAATTGCATAGCATATAGTAGTAAACATATGCAACGCGTTAGGTATATAGGGAAAATAGGGTGGTGAAACGAGCCTATTTGCCTCACAAATGTGTCGGCTTGGTTATCAGGCCTTGGTATACTTAGGTACTCGAGACACGAGCAAACCCGAGTTTTTGACGCTCGACGAATCTTGTTTTTTTTTTTCTTTCTTTTTTTTCTCTTCTCTTCTCTTCTCTTCTCTTCTCTTCTCTTCTCTTCTCTTCTTTTTCTTTCCATTACTCATCAAGGATTCAATTAGTAAGAAGGAATTGGTAATTTGCCAGGAGTACGTTGTTCCACGCGAAAATCCGCACTTTGCGCCGACGGTAGATAGGTAGGTAATACTTCGTGTCTCGACCATTGAAAGATGATACATATGCTCGCTCGAGTGCCATACTCCTTCTGATATCACCAACTGGTATATTTTTGAATAATATCCACCACCCATTAATTTCGTTTCACCGGTATTTCTCGTGATCAATGATACGTAATAATACTTGATGATAATATATGGTTTACGTATGCAATTGGCTTATCATTAATTAGTATTCCTTATTCAAGGAGTAACTTGCATATACGATCATCGTTATCGTCATCATTGTCATCATCATCGTCGTCATCACCCTCATTCTCATCCTCATCCTCACGTTTGGTAGACAAGAGCAATATACTTCTTCTTACAGGTTATTCACTGTTCGGGTTACCTCAAGTGCATCATTGAGAGTTCAACCGGGCCGGAATACGAAGACGGTGGTGCTGCTGGTAGATGCATCAGAAATATTTGTCTTCTAGCCGTCGGCCATTCCTTTCCAACCTCCGCCATTACGGAAATTAAACTTTACAACAATATGTTCATGTTCAGAGCGTCCCTCGATCTCAAGATGATATTCATCGACTCGAAGTAAGGAAACAACAAGAGCGTACAAAAAATAAATAAATAAACAAAAAACAAAAAAAGAAGGAAAAGAAAAGAGAAAAAAGTATTCCCTCTTTAGAGATGTTTCCTGATAAGAATGAAACAAAACGAATAAAAAATGAAAAGAAAATGAATAAGAAAGAAAGAAGAAAGAAAAAGAAAGAAAGGAAGGAAAAAGAAAGAAAGAAAGCAAAAAAAGGAAAGATAAAAAATAAGAAAAGAAAGATCGATCCTTCGTGTTTGCCACTTAAAAATTAGCTCGAGTACGTAGAAACGAAGGAGCTGCCATTAGACTGTTTATTTCCAATGTAATTACACTTTGGTATTGGATTACCTCGACGCTTAGTGTTTGGACTGAGAAACGAAAAAAGGGGGAGAACCAAGGTCCTCTCGGTGCCAGCCATTAAAATTAGTTTCGTATTACCTCAGAGAGTCAAGGACCTTTCTTTCTTTTACTCTCTCTCTTTTTTATCGACGCCAAATAAATATCCAACGTCCACCGAGCTTACACGTAGATATGCGATACTTCTTATTCCTTGGCATATGTATGTATACAGAGTGGCCCATATTAAATGTTACAAACTGTTTTTTCTTCTCTTTTTTTTTCTTTCTTTCTTCGCTCGCTGTTAGAAATATCAAGTTGAATTAAATAGAAATAAATAATATGTACATAATACAAAACAGATTAAATAATTAAACTTGTTAGTATATGAGAATAGCTTTTTTTATTGATAACTTTATCTCTCTCTCTCTCTCTCTCTCTCTCTCTCTCTCTCTCTCTCTCTCTCTCTCTCTCACTCTCACTCTCACTCTCTCACTCTCTCTAACTATGCCTAATATAACGAAGAATCCTTTTTCTTCCCAATTTCTTTATATACATTGATTTAATATCCAATATGTACACTCTCTGATATCCCAAATTAAATTAAATGAAAAAGAAAATGAAAAAAGAAAAAAAACAAATAATATCAACCTATCTCTAACAGTGGCAAAGATAACAGCTTTTGTAACACTTTATATGGGCTATCCTGTAGCCTATCTACGAACGCATGTACCTATGTATGTACGTATATATACTGGGAACGAACACGTGACAAAGTAGAAACTATAGACGCACCAGTATATTGCAATGAAATTTTATACGATTTCATTTTCTTTGTTTACTCGATAACAACGGGGGAGAAGGAGAAGGAAGAAAAGCAAAAAATAAAGAAAAAAGCGATGCTACGAGAAAACACTCATGGATTTACATATTCTTTTTCTTTTTTCTTTTTTTTCCTTTCTCTCTCTTTCTCGTATACACACGCACGCACACACACACACGCACGCACGCACGCACGCACGCACGCACATACATAGATACATACATACATACACACAGGACAGACACACACACAGATAGACGAACCTGATATGTATGTACATTATAAACATAGTCGTAAATCTTTATTACAGCGCAACAAACTTAACAGGCTACCAACCACAGGATCTCATCGAGAAAACTCTCTACCATTACGTACACGGAAGCGACGCATTGCATCTGAAACAAGCACATCGAGTTTGTAAGTACAAAGAGATTTTTTTGTGTGCTCCATTCCCCCCCCCCTCTCTCTCTCTCTCTTTCTCTCTCTATCTATATATCTCTTTTGGTAGCACGTCCTCATTGTTCATACATACAGTTTTCTTACCTTTAAATTCCCTACCCATCCTCAATGAGTTAACTCATCGACGTTCTCCCGACACCCACTTAACACGGACATAGACTAGCTTTGATCTTTCCTTTCTCTCTCTCTCTCTCTCTCTCTCTCTCTCTCTCTCTCTCTCTCTCTCTCTCTTACTCTATCTCTCTCTTTCTCTTTCATTCTTATTTCTTGAGCAAACGAGCTACCAGAGTTAGCTATGTATCTTCTCCTCTCCTACGTCTTCCGCACAGTTAGAAGATTTTTATAGGACACGGAGAAACAAGTGTTGAATCGTATGCCTTACACGTAGGCACAAGTATATTATCGATCGAATGTGCAGAGTAGTGGTGGTGGTAGTGGTCGGTACTAGAGGTACTTGGAGAAGAGAGAGAGAGAGAGAGAGAGAGAGAGAGAGAGAGAGAGAGAGAGAGAGAGAGAGAGAGAGAGAGAGTGATAGAGAAAGGAGGGTGGCACAAGCGGGTGAGGTGGTGGTTACTGCTATCACTGTTTGAACAGACTCGCAGTTTCACAAGTAAGAGAAAGAGAGACAAAGAGAGTCGAACAGGGGAGTGGCGGGAACGAGGACGGGACCCTGGATGGGTGGGGGCGGAGGAAGCGAGTGGTTGAAGGGGACAGGAGGTAGTCTGACATAATGCCACCAACACCGATGCCTACTTGTCTGCCACAAAACCTGTCTACTATTCTCATGAAACGTTTTCCTTTCAGCTCTCTTTGTCTCCCCTAATGAGTTTTAGCATACGCTGTTCTTGAACCGTTCCCGGTTATGCGAATATGAAATAATATCTAGTTTTCTTTTTGTTGTTCTTTTTCTTTTTTTTTTAAATCTTTTTTGTTCTCTTTTTTTCTTTTCCTTTTGTTGTCGTTGTTGTTATTTAATTTCTTTGTCTTTTCTTTTTTCTTCTTCTTCTCCTTCTTTTTCTTCTTCTTCTTTTTCTTCTTCTTCTTCTTCTTCTTCTTCTTCTTCTTCTTCTTCTTCTTCTTCTTCTTCTTCTTCTTCTTCTTCTTCTTCTTCTTGCAGTACTACGAAAGGGTCAAGTGACAACGAAGTACTACAGATTTCTAACGAAATTGGGCGGTTGGGTGTGGATGCAATCGTATGCCACGGTCGTTCATAATACAAGAAGCTCAAGACCTCATTGCATCGTCTCAGTGAATTATATTTTAACAGAGATTGAAAACATGGGACTGGTGTTGAATTGCGTCGAGGGACCTTGTTCGACGAGTCCTGGTAATCCATCTAGCACGGCCTTAACAACACCAACAACAAGTGCCAATACGAACAAATTGGAAAATCACAGTCCAAGTTCGCCGTCGTTTCGCGGAAGAGTCAAAGAATCGCCAGATACGGATTATACAGATAGTTCCGGTTATTCTGGTACAGAATTCATAGCCTGTTCTACGAATTACAGTCACTTCCTTTCGTCTCCTTATGCCGTTAACGGACCGATGCTCGAAGATGGCACTTATTACAATACCGAAGTTTTTCACTTGTACGGAGGTAAGGGGATGTATTTGGAAGAAAAATGACGAACAAATGAGTTTGTAATACGTACCTTTCTCTCTGTCCAGATATAAATCACGATCCACTTACCACGGTGCCACCACCGCCACAACAACAACAACAGCAACAACAACAACAACAGCAGCAGCAGCAGCAACAACAACAACAACAACAACAACAAGAAACACATCATCACCAAATACAAAGTAGTCAACAGAGGAGGCCATATTCTACGTCATCCAGTTCTTGCGGTAGCACCGATGCTATGGATAATCATTTACCTAGTCCAATCGGTTTACATTCTATTCCGTCAGGATATCATCCTCCTCCTCCTGCACCTCATCCATCTCATCATCCTCATCATCATCATCATCATCACCACCACCACCATCACAATCAACATCAGCTTGCAGACTCAACCTCGTCGAGCATCACGGAAACAGGTGGCAGTGTCATCATGTATTCTGACTGTGGCTTTGATAACAACGACGTTTACAATGGTGTACCAACAACAACGCCGACTACCCTTCAACATCACGATGCTTCTTATCAGTCACAAAGAAATACAAACGGAACTGCTAGTAGCAATGTTAAACAACAGGCCCAACATCATCACCATATCGAACAATCGACCGCTGGTTACACAAGCGTTATCGTCGATTCTCAACAATACAGTCCAAATGCTACGCAAGATCTTCATCCCCATGCCCATCATCAGGTTGTCACGCCGAGTGGTAGCACGTCTCCTCTAGTAACGCATCATCAGCATTATTACGAAACGCATCATCAATTCGTTCACTGACACCAAACGATGATGCGAGTGATGCTTGTCGTCGAGACATCAACAAGCTTACGAATTCAATGATTCTAGGAACCGATAATTATTGTGCGGATTTATTGCGATTTAATCTGGTTCCTTTGAAGTATAATGAATGAAAGGAACGAAAAAATAAATAATAATAGTAATAATAATAATAATAATAATAATAATAATAATAATAATAATAATTAAAATAATTAAAAACATAATAATAAAATAAAAACACATACATACACGCGTGCTCGCGCGCATACACACACGCATGCACACACAATAATAATAGTAGTAATAATAATAACGATAACAATAACAATAATAATAATAATAATAATAATAATAATAATAATAATAATAATAATAATAATAATAATAATAATATTAATATTATTAATAATAATAATAATAATAATAATAATAATAATAATAATAATGATAATAATAATAATGGAAACGAAAGTTTCGAAAGAAGACATCACTAGATTCAATTTTGGTCGATGTGTCAATTCGAAAGACTGTCAAGTAATGTAAATTTTTTCGAAATGCGCGATCATTTATATCGACATATCAAGTGAAATCGATCGTCTCGACGAATTCTTTGTTTTCTTTTCGTTCTATGATAAATTATTCTGCGTTACAATTTATTCCTGTTTTTCTAGTGAGATAACAATAACAACAAAACAAAAAAAAACCAAAAAGAAAAAAAAGAAAAAAAAAGAAAAAGAAACGAGAGACATACTTCGCTAATAAGCGTTGGAAATTCTTTTTTCAATCACAAAAGTCTTTTAATATTGTTGATAGAATAATTTTATGCAATTAGGTTAATAATATCTTTCCCTTTGTGTCTGCTCGATCAATCATCTACATACATACATACATATATACATACTTACATACACACATATTTTTTCTTCTATATAATTTAAACATCCTTCACGTAATATCGAATATGTCAAGGATTATATTGAGAACAAAAATCCATTCAAGGTTTTATAAGAAAAAGATTTTAGAAATGAAAAAAAAAAGTAAAAATATGTGGGAAAAGATGAAAAGAAAAAAAAAATAAGAAGAAGAAGGGGATTAAATGGAAAAAGAAACAATGATATGCTTAAGTCACGCTGGACGTGAGGAGTACGTATTTTCCCGTCATGGTGGTACATTAAATGAATAATATAATGAAGATGATATCGAGTTGAACAAAGGATCGATAGTATCCAAGATCGAGCATTACGGACATGGCGTTGCGCATTGCTCGTTCTCGTCGTCGTTGTAAATGTAAATATAAAGTGATCGGTCCCAAATTGTAGTAACGTGTACATAACATTTAAACTATATTAATAATTAATTAATTGATTAATTGATTGATTGATTGATTAATCGCTAACGGAACTATCGAATTTGCTAAAATCAGATGTAAATAGTTATTTCTTACATAGATCCGAAGACTGACCGGTGCTTGTGCCAACCGACCAAAGAGATATTCCCTTCTTAATAAAAAAAAAAAAAGAAAAAAAAAAAAAGAAAAAGAAAGAACGAAAAAAGAGAGAGAGGGAGAATGAAAGAATGAAAGAATGAAAGAATGAAAGAATGAAAGAAAGGAAGAAAGAAAGAAAAAAAAGAAAAAAAAATAATAAGAAAGAAAGAAAATAACAAACGCTGTTATCAATTTATTTAACATTTCGTCTGAATCCCCTTTTTTCCGAGCTATTAATTGAGCTGATTATTCAAGAAAATGAGCTGACAAAACAAAATGTTCTTTTCTTTTTTTTCCTTTTCCTTTTCTTTTTCTTTTCATACGAATTTACACGCATCATATATGAATTGAATAAATGTCATTAGATTTTTTTCAAAATTTTTCAAGTCCCTTTCGTAATTAATGGCACAATTATCTTTCATTATTTTCTCAGTTTTTCGATAATAACGATCTGTCTTAATTCTATTTTTCTTTTTTTTTTCTTTCTTTTTACTTCGTTTTTTGTGTTCTCTTCGGTCTTCCCCCTCGTACCAACTCTCTTTCTTTGTTTTTTAGTTCTAAGTCTCGTTCAATCGTTCGAATAGAAACGAAGAAATCTCCTGGTGATTCTTCTGTTTTTCTTTTTTTTTTTTTTTATTTTTTTTTTATTAATGCTTCTTATACAGACGATACGAGGACCAATTGTCATCCCGTACGAACAATAAATTAATTGTTCTCGGGATAGAAATTCTCGGTTTGGCTTTCGATGGTCACGTGCTTGCACGCCAGGGGTCCCTTCGTCAAGGCTGGCACGTGGCGGTTTATAATCACCCTTCCCCCCCCCCCATCTACCCCATCGACCCCAACCCCCTGCCACCGCTCTTCTCTTTCTCTCGAACTTTACGTTGTATCACCGAAAAACGTCGTAAATATCTTTCCATTTCTCGTCGTTCTGTAAACGTCATTCTTAGGATCGTCATCGTCAGACACGTTTAATTGCCCGTAAATCCCAATCTAAAGAGAAAGAAAGTGAGAAAGAAAGAGAGAGAAGCCTACGGGGCGGAGGGTTAAGGGAAGAAGTACGAGGGCCCTTTGAGATGAGGAAACCCTTTGTTCATAGAAGTGACGTAAAATTACTAAAAAAGTCACTAAGGGAGGAAATGAAAATTTTGTTTGCTTTCTTCTCCTTTTTTTTTATCTTTCGATTTTCGTTAAAAAATGTGATATGAAAGAGATATTAAAAAAGAAAAATAACGGAGATTAGTTACGTTGTATATTTGCTTTAAAAAATATATAATGTGGGTAATAAGTATAAAGGATTACAAAACTTTCATCTTCTTTTGTTCGAAACGTAATTTCAACATAAAATGTTACAAAGGCATTCAAATTTGAATGAATTTTTCATCTTTTTTTTTTTTAATGGACCGCCAAATTTTATGGATTGATATCTCTTTTTTCAAACCCGGCCCATCGTAAAACGTTACGAGTTGGCTCTTTAGCAAAGAAAAAAGAAAAGAAGCAAAAAATTCATCGAACGTGTTCACCATGATTGATTGATTAACTATCCAAATTTAAAATCATTTAATATATAATTATTTAATCATGATAAAAAATATAAAAAAGTAAATTAAATGAAATTTTGCAAATCCTTCAATTGTCAGAAAAGAATTTGGCTTTATTTTGTTTTTTGTCCTTTTTTTGTTAGAAACAAAAGAATGAAGAAAGGAAAGGAAAAGAAGTAAATAAATAGACATTGGAGTATAGGGTTGTTAAGAGAGAAAAAATAAAAAAAAGAGATAGAAAAAAAGAGGCGTGAAGAGGGATATAGTAGATCGGATACAACAACGGGGTGAGAGGGTGGTTATGGTTTCTATTATAAGAACGAGTGTGATGGAGAGAGGAGGGATCGATTGTGGGTCGCGTGCGGCTCGTTAAATCGTTCGCAAACCGAGATGAATAGGAGGGACACGTAGCTGAGATTCTGTGAAATTGTGCGATCACTCGTTATAGAAATCACCGAGAAAGGATGATTGCTCGAGGCCAACCTAACTGGCGTATCTCACATCGTCAAAAAAAACTCAATCATATGTGTGTGTGTTTGTGTGTGTATATATAATAGTCTCTTTAAATTATATATATATATATATATATATATATATATATATATACATATATATATAATTTAAAGAGACTATTTTCTTTCAAAAAATTCAACAATTTTTTTAGTTAATCGACGATAATTTTTATTATTTGTCTTTCTGTAAACGTTAAATATCAAAGATCTGATTTCGGATTACCAGAATGGTGTCAGATGTCGAAAATTTGGCCTTGTTTATCGTCGACGATAAATCACTCTATACGAATTCTAGAAAAGTGGGGTAATCAAAAGGGACCACCAGTTGGGCGAAAGTGGGATAAAGCTGGAGAAAAGAAGCGAGTGTTACTACGATTTAGAGACAGAAAAAGTAGGGCGTCGAGGATTAATATAAATACACTTGACGGCCGGCAATTTCGCCAAGTATGCCATTGACTAATGAATTATTTGATATATATATATATATATATATATATATATATATATATTTACATATATAGATTTCGTTTATTTTTTCAAATAAAGTTAAAAAAAAATATGTACAAGATGAAAAATTCATATGCGTGATGAACGAATATGATGTTTTTTTTCTTTTATGTTTTCTTTTTTTTATTATTATTATTTATGTTAAGTCGACGAAGCACAGATTAAACCTGTATTTATCTACTTATGTTGTCGAGTATGAGAAAATTTTCTTTCCTTTTTACATATGTTGAACGCGGTCGTAAAAATATAAAACACGAGATACTTGAAGGTTGACATATGTATATGTGTGTCTTTTCGCTATATATATTTTTAGATATAAAAAAAGTAATATCCACTATTTAAACAAATTTTTAGATTTATTTTCCATTCGTTATTGTTACTTAATTAAAAAATGTTAAACATTAACGAAAAATCCTATCGCGGCGGGTCGGTTGAGAATCACTGATCTAGAAAAAATATCTAAAACAAAAATGGCTCTTAATTTTGAGATTGAAGTTTACCATGGTACGTATTACATTGTATCGAGTAATTGGTAAATCTGTATATCTCTTTAATTTTTCTTGCCTTTTTTTTTATGACAACGAACGAGCAAAAATCGTCGATTCGATAATTCGATTTGTTCTCCTAGACTGCTACGTCAAAGAATAACAATATTTAGTCGGTATCGTACACGTGTCGAAAGAATAACATATGCGTTGAAATTGGAAGGGACGAGAGTAAGTGCCACGTAGAAAATGATGCGTTATCCGTAAGGATTAAGACCATAAAGGCAAACGATTTCAGAAGGGTGACGGGTATACTATTCGACTAAACTAAACGATTACAGGTTGATGCTACAAACGCCGTGAAATAACACTTGAAACGAAGTGTGCGAAGAACGTTTGTCAGAGATTTGTAAGAATATCCTACGAGAAAATAGTTTGCGATTACGTCCTGGGAAAATAAAAACTTTAAAAACGTGTGTCATCTCGTTTAATCTTGTTTCTTTATCTTCTTTATTTATGATAATACGTTTTATAATACGAAAAATCTCTGTACATTTAGTTCCTATCGTTTTTTTTTATAATTACACTTAAATATTTAATAACAACTAAACAATGGGATGTTTATGCAAACGTATATATTTCTACCTTAAACAGACACAATCAATCAAATGACCTGGATGGATATTTCTTTTTTGCGATTAAAGATGATTTTAAAAATATATAGATATTTTTTCTATCTTGCATTTTTGTAAATAATACATACACTTTCTGTATTTATGTTTAATTACGTATGCAGAAATATATTGCATATTTTATTTGTCCTGAATATGCATAGTATATATATATGAATTACATAATTCGTTTAAATTTATATTCCTAAATATTCCTAGTGATTTCGGAGACAAAAAAAGAAAATTAAAAGAAAAGTAAATAATATTTTGGAAAAAAATGTAGGGTTTATCGAATTATGAAAAATTTGAAATATTTCAAGGGGACCTCTTCAGAAGAAAATCTAAAATAAATAAAAATTCCCTCGCATTTAATTATTTATGATGAATGAATATAAAACATTTGTTTCCTTTTAGGGATATCAATTACTATAACATTATAAAATAAGAAAATCCATCGAGAATCATTCCAAGGTCATGATTATCAGCGTTTCAACATAGTAAAAAGCAAACTATGTAAAATTCGATTTTACCATGATTCCAATCGAATGGATGAAGATTTCAAGAAATCCCAAGGATATTTATTTTCCTTAAACTTCCTTTTATTAATTATAGCTGGAAAATTGAAAATGGAAATAGAATTAATAAAATGACGTTCAGATAACAAAAAAATTTCAAAAAAGAATTCGAATTGTTTGTTATTATAAAATCGTAAAAATATACTTTGTTCAATCTGATTTCATATATAATTAATGTGCCATAATGTTTTCGAACTTTCCTATAAATTTCAAGTTGATATCTCCAGCGATTCTCGTGATAATGATAAAATTATCAAACAATGTAGTTTCGAGAAAGTCGCGTTCAAAGTTTAGGTACAATATTTATGTTAGAGCAGCTATACTTAAACGATTTGAAAATTTTCCGTCGCTGAAGCTGCTTACTAAATAGATTTCACTATCCTGTCATATAACTTACGAGTAGAAATATGTTATAAAGAGAACGTGTCACGGGTTCATTAAACCTCAAAATTTTCAAAAAGTCAAACGAAAGAATATTCTTAAAGGATCTTATTATCGGAATATGCAATAAAGCAAATATTGATTTTTTGGTCATTTCAAACCACTTTAATCCTCTTACCAGGTTAAATACGTCAGATTTTATTGAAGATTCTACACCGAAAACATCTCTTCGTGGTCGTACTGACAAATGTATTCGTATATATTGTTACCTGTCAATTCAACCTGAATATAAAAAATCAAAAACGAAAACAATGCTTTAATTATTTTCTTGAAATATACAGGATAGAATGATTCGAAAATTTTTTCCACAAATATGTCATATATTTCTTTAAAATTCAAAGTCAATTATCTCTTAAAGGATTACGTTTTCTGCGTCGAAAAATTGACGTATTTAAAGAATTTTTTTTCAGGAAAGACAGCAAGGTCAATTGTAAAACTAATAATTCCACGTTGTTTCTTGATCTTTTATCTATGTAACAGAAATTTTCTGTTCAATTTGGTTAAATATAGGCTATGTAATCTATAGCCACGTTAACCAGTGCAAAAATTCAGGCAGCGTCCTAACTTCCTGTAAAAACATAAAGTTATTAAAATTCCAGTACTGTCTTCTTAAATAATGTTCTAGTCGAGGCCCATTCACTTATTTCTTTTTTTTTAATTTTAATTTTTACTATTTTTCCAATAAATTTAAAAGTTTGAATTATAGACGAAAAATTAACACTTTTTTCAAAATGGCATAATTTCTTTTTTCGTCAGAAATTCAAGAATTTGAACCAATGGCATTTAGCTACAACATTATTTTTCGAGGCAGTAGTGGAATTTTAATAATTTCATATTTCTACAGGAAGTTAGAAAGCTCCCAAGAAATTCGGATTTACGTGCAGAGATTGAAAACGTGATTACAGATTATAGAGTCTATATGTTACCAAATTTAACGGACAAAAGTTTTTTATAGAGAGAAAACATCAAGTAACAATATGAAATTAGTTTTTCAATTTATTTTACTCCCTTTTTAAAAAGAATTCCCAAAATATGTCAATTTTATAGTGTCGAGAATGTATCTAACCATTTAAATGAATTTACGAATTGATATCATCCCCATTTTATTGCTGAGGTTAGCAAGAACGAAGGAAAATAAATCATCGATTACATTGAATTCTCCAAAAGACATAGTATCTAAATTTAATATTTTGTCATATCATTAGGAACAAGGGAAATATTTAAAGAAATTGAAGAAAATGATAATACACGTCTAACCTGAGACATTCCTAGATGTACACTGGCCGTTTCACTAACGTAAACGATTTTCCCATCGGGTGTCACAACGAATACGAAACCGTCCAGAGTCTACATTAGTATAACGAAAATCGAAAGAAATATCGATTAACAAATTTTTTTATAAACAAAATGAATAAGCCAATAATACGTAAGGAACTTACATTTAAAAAAGAGAGCCTAACCCCTTCATGCTAACTTTGAAATAACATGAACATAAGTCTTTGTTATTCTTTTATGTTTTATTCTGTTATTGAGATTAGAAACTAACAATATCAAATATTTCTAAAATGTTCATGATTCATTAATATTATTGTGTATTATACTGTGTATATAATGTATTAATATTATTGCGAAAATATTAATAAATATATATATATATATATATATATATACACACACGCGCGCGCTCGCACACGTACCGTGATATATATATATAGTATGTGTGTGGTGTGTGCGCGCGCGCGCTAGTCATGCTTGCGTATATATGGGGAAATGTGTGTGCATCTGTATGTGTATGTATATATATAGTAAATATTGTATAACGTATTAATACATTACTTATTACACTATATATAATATATACATATTTTACATATTTTTACAGCATATTTACACATTTCATGTCCATAAACATCATATGTTTCTTCCATATTGATCGTGCAGAAATATTTGCATTTTAAATTTTCTAAAATATTAGAGATAAATAATGCTATCAAATTAATTTCTTTCTCCTCTCTCTCTCTCTCTCTCTCTCTCTCTCTCTCTTTCTCTTCTTCGTTTACTGCCATAAATAATCATAATAAAAAAAAAAAAAAAGAAAAAAATACTAACAATCACCTATAAAAAAGAATGATCGATAAACGAATCTATATCGATGAAAGATAACATCCCAAACTAGTCATCACACATACCAGAGAGAATAACGAATAGTATCACGAACGAGTAACAAACGTAAAACATATTTACATACATACATACAAACGTACGTATACAATCTCGTACTATACACAGTTAGCTTAAAACCAAAACAGAGAACACAAAAAAAGTAGAAGAAAGAACAAAACTGAAAAAAAAAGAGAAGAAAATAGGAATAAAGAAAACAAAAATTGGGAGAGGAAAAAAGAAATGAAAACGAGCAGAGCATGATAGAGGTGGCGGGTTGCGGGACGGGGATAGATAGAGGGGATGGAGTGGAGGATGTTGGGACGTTAGATAAATCTGGGTAGCAGTTGGTATCGTGCGTACACGAGGATGCGCAAGGTAGTTAGGAACAGCGCAAGCGCGGAACAATTTAAATCCTAGAAGGTTACACTTTCGTGTATGTATATAACTATGTGGAGTTGAACTAATACATCAATAAATTTGTATATGGGGACGGAGGCGAGAGCAGTAGTAGGGGCAACAGGGAAGCGGAGGAGTCAGGGGTGGATAGGCAGGCAGGCATATACGTACATAGGCTTTCAGTACATACACGTAGATCAGAGAGCGGGTTTCCACGCAATCAAGAGGTGGGGGGGTGCTTTAGGAGAGTCTCACTTTGGTAACCAAGGTTACGGCACGTAACGCCGCCCACAACCCTCAGGCTGTCTTGTCCGATGTGTTTGCTCGATGATTTTATAACAATTACGGCCTATCCCCGTATTATTGCCTACTCCCTGTGGCAATGCCACATCCCCACACATAGGCCCGCGCGCGCGCGCACTTACATTCGCACACATACGCTTGTGTGCGCGTGAGTGTGTGTGTACGCGCGCGCGTATGTACTTATATAGAGACATACATAAATAACTTCTTAGAGACATATAACTATCAACCTCATCATCCTCGTCCTCGTCTACGTCGTCGTTCTCATCGTCTTCTACTATGAGAAGTTACGACAGTTCCATCAGGAACAACGTTGGTAAGTACTTTACTTGCTACTGCCACTTGTCATCGTTTCCTTTCCTGTTTTTTTCTTTCTTTCTTTCTTTCTCTTTTTTCCTTTTCTCAGAAACTTCTGTGGACACTACTACTGTTGCTAGTACTAGTACTACTACTGTTACTAGGTATCTAACTGTGGATGTCGACATTGTTCTTATAACTGATCTTGACTGTTTACTTGTTACCACTGAGTTAGTATTAATAATCAAAAGAGACTAATTTGTGTACTTAGATTATTCAATAAGTAGCTAACATTTTGTTATTGTTTCTTCTTGTTCTTTTGTTTTTCTTGTAATTCTTGATGATATCGTATATGTAATGTATGGTCTTTTATTTCATTTTTTTTTTAATAAAATCGTCCAATTAAGTGGGTTATAAAATGAAAAATCGCAATCGGTTTTTTCAATAATAGAGAATTTTTTATTTTCAATAGAATCATTCGTATAACAGTTCATGTTAGGCTTATAATTATGAGATGCAAGAAGTTAAAGGGATTTATAAAAAGTCAATATATAAGTCTTATTAATTTATTGACTCGTGTCTGTAACGTTTTCATTCTTTTTTTCTTTCTTTCCTTTTTTTGTATTTTTCTTTTTCTTAATTATCTTATAATCAAAAAAAATATATATATGTAAAAATGGAAACTATAATGGTTTACGATAAATAATATTTGGCGAATAACGTGAATATCTTTTGAAACGAAACGCCATAATTAAATTTATTATTAATAGTAAGTTAATCTAATAATGAGACTAGCAAATTCGTATGATTATTAAGAAATCTATCTTAATCCTTATTTTCTAATTTATTCTCTAAACGATCATTGGAATATAAGAACGTTTTTCTTATAATTTCTCGTCGGTTACAAGGCTTTAAGGTCAATTTAATTTTTATCGAATATCGTCGAACGGTGAATACATAGGGCGACATCTGAGAACAATGGTGCGAATCTTAACGTTGCCGATAAAAAATAACATGGCGGGAGATGTTTGAAAAGCTGATAACATTTCGAGAAGGAGAAGAAAAGAAACGAAAGTATTGCAAAAGAAAATACAAATTAATTTTAAAATATATTTTACTAAATGATTCGATGAGGCGTGTATATATATATATATATATATATATATACACATATATACGTGTGTGTATATATATATATGTATATATAGAATATAAATTAATAATGAGTTTTTCTCGCGCGCGTTAAGTACTATCCTCGAGAATTTTTAAACTAATAAATTAACGTCAAAATTTCGACAAAGCCTCATGATATGTTCCATAATTGATATCCTTGTGTTTTGAATTAGTATCTTCGTTGAAACTGTCGCTCCCACAATACATTGAAAATCCACGACGAGATAACTCCTCACCCGGCACGATCGTCGGATTCGTGTAACAGAAATCCGCCATCATATTCGTCTGTCTGCCCAACTGGTTGGATCTGAACAATCGTGGATAAATCGTCACTTTTATTAATAATTATTTTTCAATTTTATTTCCTCCTAAATGAGAGATCGCAGATTGCGATAGTTATACGAAGAAATCTCGATCGTTTTCTTAAACGGTTAGATAAGAGAGAAAGAACAATCGTGTCGCAAACGCTATAATAAAGATACGCTATCAACGATTATTACCGTCGATGACATTTGTTAAATTCCATAGCGATTAGTCGAAAATAAAAAGGAAGAAAAAAAGAATAAATGAAAACCAAAGTATTTCTAAGATTTCTTTTTTTTGTTTCCGTTTCTTTTTCTTGTTTCCTTGTTCTTTTCTTTTTTTTAAGTCGCTCTTACATTTGCTATTACCTATTTCAAATATTTTTCGTCAAATATTTTTATATACGTACACATACTCTATCTCTCTCTCTCTCTCTCTCTCTTTCTCCCCCTTTCTGTCGATCTATCTATCTATCTATCTTTTTCTTTCTCTTTTTCTTTTCCTTCGTACCTTTCTCGTCTTCTTGAATGGACGCGTCGTAGATCAAGTAAAGATGTAGATAATTCCGCCAAAATGAAACTCCGGGTATGCCACTAATACGACGTTTTTATAGTCAGACAACGATATGGATAATATTTTAACCCCTTGCACTTTTATCAAAAAATCGTACGGAGGTATTGGTTAAATTAAAAAGATCTATATTTCCTCGTATTGATTGATCATACCAACAGTTTCTCTTTGTTGTCTTTTTTACTTCAGTCTCGCGTTTCATTCAAAAAAAAAAAAAAAAAAAAAGAGAGAGAACAGGTCCGTACAACGGATTATAAAATATCACATCGTTACTGATAAGAGGCGAACACGAAACTGCACAATGAAACTGCCCGAACAAAAAGTGCAAGCGGTTTTAACGGGAAAGAGAATATTAAAGAAACAAAAAACAAAATGTAACGTAAAATTTCTCTAGCCCTCCTCTCCCTCTCCCTCCCTCCTTATCTTATTCTAGTTAATTTTTCTTGAAAAGAGAGAGGAAAAAACGAAAATCAAAGAAAAAGAAATAATGTATTTCAACCGGAAATAAGAAGAAGAAGAAGAAGAAGAAGAAAGATTTTCCGAAAAAAATAAGAATAAGTATGTACTACTTACTCCGCCTTAGCGAGACGTTTGATTTTGCAATAAAAAATGCAAAGTAAGCAGAATGTCAGCAGATGTAGACCCAATCCGACGCCACAGGCTATGTAAAAGTATAGATAGAGATCTTCTGGGGTATCCTGTAAAAAGAATAAAGAAAAAAAAAACATATCGACATATATGATCGGATTAGATGGGATCGGATCAGATTGGATCAGATCATGACATCATTCGATAGAATCGGTGAGAGTTCAGTCGATCCGGGACATTCGTGGAAAAGAAAATTCCTGGGATATCTTTCAACCTACGTACATACTTGCGTGCCATCGACGAATGAAAGCATTTCATGCATAACGTTATGAAATCTTCGTTAAAGGAGAAAAGGAAACGTTTCGGATCGTTGAATGCGTCACGTACGGATTAACTTTCATCGTTCTTTCACAAAAAAAAAAGGAAAAAATGAACTGTGCACGTTAATCGTCATCGTACAATGTACGTCCTCGTTTGTATGTGTAAATATGTGTGTACATTTTATTACTTGTTATATATATAATATTAATTTATTTTAATTAATTTTAATTTATATATTTATATATATATATATATATATATATATATATATAATATTAATTTATTTTAATTAATTTTAATTTATATATTTATATTTATATATATATATAAGGAACTTTCACCATTCAACTTTGACAACAGTTTCTTCGCAGTGATACGTTAGCGTTGGTAATTAAAAATCAACCTCATTAAAAATCCATTCGAATCGATCGGCCTTGACTTTTCTTTTTTGTGTTTCTTTTCTTTTCTTATTTTTCCTTTTCTCTCGCCCTAATCATTACACCGGAAACGGTTTTTTCGTACCTTGATAAATTAAAAAAAAAAAACGGAAAAACGCGGGAAATTGGACAGTACATCCGGTTAGACCACGCGAATCTCGATCATTATTATCAGTTATATATTTTAAGGAGTTTCTCTCTCTCTCTCTCTATCTCTCTATCTCATATTTTGTGATTCGTAAACAAAGAGGACACAGCTGCTCTTCTTTATTTGTTTTCTTAATATTCCTTTTTTTCTTTCCTTCTTTTTTTATTTATTTTTCTCTCTTTTTTGTTTTTGACAAAAATTGATAAAAAAAATACAAAAGTCATACAATTCTTCCTTTTTTTTTTCTTTCTCTTCGCAGATTTTCTCACAAAGGGCAAGATGATTCATTGAGATTCTACGTTTGCTGTTAAGGAGTTCTTGGAAAGCGAATAATTCACGACGTAAACACTATACCGCGAAGGAAAGGTATTCTAAGCATGGACACGAATGGGCCGTCTCGCATGAAAATGCACGTCTAATTACATCTCGAACAACGTCGTAATAATAATGACAGAATATCAAAATTAACTAGCTAACGAACGAACGAACAAATATTAACAAGTTTATCTTTCGTAACCTGAATAATTCTTCACATGATGATTTTCCTCGTGATAACGAAACACTGTGTTTTTCGAAAGAGAGAAAGAAAGAGAGAGAGAGAGAGAGAGAGAGAGAGAGAGAAAGAGAGAGAGAGAGAGAGAGAGAGAGAGAGAGATTGAAAATAAAAATAGATTATAAAGAAAACGATCGACACTCAGAACTTACCATTACAAATGAGAATCGATCGATAAGAATACGAGTGTGCGTTGATGCGCTGACGTATCCTTAGCGTGTAAATTGATGATCGTAATCAAGATATCGGTATCAAGCTGTTATCATCGTTGACCTCGCATCTTCTATGATCGAGCACCATCTTCAAGACATTTTTTGTGTTAATAGTAGACAAGAATTCTCCCTTATTCCTTTCACACTTTTTTTCTCTTTTCTCGAATGAATGAAAGGAAAAAAATAAAAAAAAGGGGGGGGAAGAACAAAATGAAAAATCAATCTTCCAAGGTAAAACAACGTAGGAACGTGAACTTCTATTATTATATTCGTTAAATACGTTTTTGTCTAATCGATATCTTGAACAGGTAAAGCCAAGTCTGAGAAAGAAAAAAGCCGGGTCTTCGACCGAACAAATTTCAAAGAAGAACACGGAGAACTGAGCGAGAGCACGCACGATAACGTAATAAAGTACGCTAACGGCGACGCCCGTCGAACGAGCGACGCTGATAAAGACCCTCCTCCTCCGATCTGTATATCTACGTAGGTACCTTTGTCGCAACATACGGGAGTCATGGTACGCACAACACACACGTGTGTGTGTGTGTGTGTGTGTGTTGTGTATGTAATACTTCATCGATGAACAATATATATGTACGTGTGTAGCTTTCGTTAAAGCACCTGTGTAGCTGTATGTCCACACTTTCCTCCCTCTTACACCTTCTGATGTTTTGACTTGTTACTACTACTTATTATAGTAAAACCGCGTTCTTCCTTCCTACGCGATTACTTCTTCTCTAATTGGATACTTTCACTGCAAACTTCATGATGTTTTCAAATTTCCCTTGTTATCAAACATGTCTCTTGAAGTATTGTGGCATAGTTTATCTCAATAGTATGTAAACATCGTGAGTTTACTGTTGTGTTTCAATGAGGTCATCCATACGTTTCCTACATAGTTTATTTGCGATTAGATCAATTTGTTAGATTATAAATATTGCATTTATGTAGCAGGATCTATGCCGTCCACAATTTTCACAGAATTACATTTGTCTGATATTTCAATCGTATTATAAAATAATTTCATTTTTATTTTATGCCACTGGAATTATACGTATTTGTTTTTGAGTTCATTCGACGTATATTCGTCGAATTTGTTTATAAAATGATTCTTATTATATTAACTGGACCATAGTATTTCAAATTTATATTATTCTTATACAATATTAACGTCCGTTAAGTTTTCACTAACTTTTGGTAATAATATATGAAATTGCATAAGCCAATGCAAGATATAAGGTAATGCCATACTTATACTTATGTATAAGCTATACGGTATAGGCTGCGTAGAACCAAACGGACAAAACCATAAACCTCTTCTTGTGGCATCGCGAATGTGATGACTTAAGAAACTTGCAGACACGATCCAAGAATATTGATTTAATGACGGACAGTTGAAAGTTGTCGAACTCAAAATCAGAATGAGCCATAACAAAATAGGAATGGTGGTACAATGCAGGAATGGTCGTTTGTTTAAGTTCGTGGCATCCTAAAAGAAATGACAAAAGTTAAAACATCAATAGGTTTTTGATATTATGAATAAGATATATCAATGAAAATTCTTACGCTCAACTTCCAACTGCGCGCAGCTAGAAAATGATCCATGTCAATAAAAGAAGATAAGGCAAATGAGAGAAATATATTGTGCAAGTTTTGTACGAAAGACTTCTTTGATAAAATTAAGATTAACGACCATGTTAAACCACCCACAACAGCGTGAGTTAAATTATCTAAAATTGCACGTGCCACTGCAGTTTGAACATACTTCAAAGACATGTCACCCATAAATGAACTTATACCTATTAAAACTGTAAGTCCTATTTTCAAAATTAAGTTCCATTTTCTATGTACTGTCATGTTAAATACTATGGAATTATTCACAAATGTTTAACCTATTATAAACTGTCAAAAGTGACATGGTAAAGCTTATAACATAAAAAATCACTTATTATATAAACATTACAACGACGGATTAGTTAAGAAGCGGTTTTTAATTATTCTACAATTTTTTATATAATAAATTGACAATCATGGTAATATGAAAAAAATTGATCTTCGTAAGATACTAAAAAACTTATTGACAGAGGGTCTTCATTTCATTTGATACAGGAACTTTAATTGCAGTATGTTACCACTTATTCTTGCGGGAAATAGAAAACAAAGTCATTCTAATAAATGTCACATATATATTTTTTTCGTTGATCCGTTAAAATCAAATGGTATGTTCGTTTCGTCGTGAACTTTTATCCATCCTAAACGTCTTCGTTTTAATATGTCATTTCCAACATACATGTATCACACGATCGTCATTTTAAACTTGATGTTATGGCGACAAAGAGTTGGCAATAGAATAGTAATGCGCATGCGCATAGTTGTACTCTGCAGAGGAAGCGACATATGTATTTGAATACGAAACGATTTCTAGTAATTCTTATTTCAGCCGTTGGTCGAGCGTGTCCAGTGCGTAAAAGCCAGCAGAAGATATCCACCAAATGCTAAGAGTCGTGCCGATGTATCAGAGAAATTTTATGATTGCAGTACTGTATCATATATTGTATACAGCACTCTCGTGTATGACGTTCTATCGATATGGTTCCGTCAAGTGGTGAAATATAATTATAGGAGCGGTGTTCTTCCAAGCTGATTGTAATGGTATAATAAAATATATCATTGCAAGGAAGGCTACCTTTCTATTTACGGATGTTTATAATTGGCATGTTTCACGGCTGTGAAAATGGAAGTGGAGAGCACAGCCAAACGGGACGATGTTCAACGTTTAACAGATGATTCCGCAAAAGTTACCGAAGAAAATAAAGAGAGTAATATTGAGAATACTGACAGAGAATCGTCCTCGTATTTTATATCAGCTGAAAATGTAGAAGAAAAATTATCTGACGTGGAAAGTCGTAAGTCCTATACAAATTCCACGTTTAATGAACAAACACAAAAAAAGAATCTCACATTGAATGATAGTTCGGATAAGAGAAATATTGACAAGGAACATTCAGGAAATTTTTCCTCCTTAGATAATAAAGATTACGATGAGGAATGTAAGACTGATTCGATGGAAAAAAAGATAGAAGATACTAGTAACATTCAAACGCCTCAACCTCCATTAGTATTTACAATTGACTTTGGTAATAACAAAGAAGTTGACAAAGTCAAATATCAGAATCTGTTTGAGAGATACAATGCAAGACATAGACGAAATCTTTCTACATCTAAGGTGAATAACTTAACACATGTTGTATTTTGATGATTACCAATAAACAAGAATATATCGAATTCTATTATAATTAATTTCTAGGTAGAAGTAAGTGGGAAAAAAGGAAGTGCATTGATGTCTCCTAACTTGGTACAAAAGCAGAAGATTCCTAGTACCCACTCTGAAGGTTATTTTAGCAGCGAAGATGATACAAAACGTAAAACTGATTCATTGACAGAAAAATTAAAACAACTAAGTAATTTTTTTCCTTTAATTAAAATTAAATCACTTGATTTCGATACGATAAATTACGTCATTGGCATGCTTTAGATACCATCAAGTCTGTTTGTAGATAAAATCTAAATAAACAGAAATAAGTTATCACACCTACATCTTGGCATTTTACATCATAATTCTAAAAGATCTATTTTTATTGATTGCATTTCTATAGATATATGTATATTTCTGTTACTTACACATATAAGAATACTTCTATAAATTTCAATTGGTATACTGTGTATTTGAAGCCCATATTTGTAAAGCATGAGTCATGATGAAATCATCTTTACCTGGCTTTTTATTATTCTTCACAAGTACATTCAATATGCCTTGAGTAATGCATGCCTGTAAATATATTAACGGAATCATAATCATATTTGTACATACTAAAGATATAAACTTTTTCTAAATTAATATAATGTGATATAATTAACATTTATATATTTTTGTTATCTTAAAGGTACAAAATGCATTCATAGAACGCATTCTCTCTCAAAGAAATCAGATATTGATTTCAAATTACGTGATGCTCCAAATAAACAAGAGTTAATGACAAGGTCTTGTGACGAACATACAGGAGAAGCAAAAATATCACGACAAAATCTTTCATTGGAACTTGATTACGCATCAAAGTCAAATATGAAAACATATTGGACATCTCAAAAATCAGCAACTATCAATGATTTAAGTCATGTTGAAGCATGTAATTATGATGATGACTCAAATGAAAAATCATATACAAAGAATATAGAATATGTTGCTAGTGACAATACATACGATAATGAAAATTATTTTGAAACATCTATGAATAGCTATTTCCAGAAAACGTCAAATATTAATTATACTTTAAACGATTATAATTTTGAAAATCCAGTTCCAAAAGATATCAATTTGTCCAGCAGTGTTAGTTGTACCATGGATTTAAATATTAGCAACATAGAAGAAGATACAAATTTAGATGTATTTAACGTGAGTAACATTGATGTTGGTTCTGATGGAACAGTAAGTGAAGCTGGAACATATACCATTCATAAAGATTATACGGATGAAGAAAAAGCAAGGATGGATATCGATAAAGTTTTCAGTGTTGGTGTTTTAACGGAAGAAGAAAACAATGAATCTTACGTTCATAGTTTTAAGGTATATAATTAAACAAGCTTATATAAAAAATTGTAACATATCCTAATGAGATATACTTTTTCTATAGATGAGTATTTCACGGGATAACAACACATGGATATCGGAGTGGGCTACTCAAGTTGCAGAACATAATTCTTTACCACCAGCAATTGGTGGTCCTACTGGTCGTACTCCTCCTTTAAGTCCATCAAAGATACCATCTCCAATCCATTCTAAAAGTCCAAGAATGGCACGTTATCGACATGTATGTATTTATAAAAATGTAAATAAAAAATTAATTCAATTATAAATATTTTTAATTTATACAGGAACCAAGCGATAACAGTATGGACACAGAATCATATTTACGGATAAAGGAAAGAATAGATTTAATATCGAACCAACATAGTTTAATTGACTCGGGTGGTGAATCTGACGAGGACACAAGTAATAGTTATAATACACCACCACACAGCTCCCAACGTACGCCAGTACATAATTCTCTAGCAAGGCGTAGTAGTTTGTCTGAATCTTTATTCAGAAGAATTAATACCAATGATAATCGAAGAAGTGTTCGTAAATATTATAACACAGATAAATCAAAGACTGAAGATGGTGGTACAGAACTATTAAAAAGTCCGTCCCGAACTTTAGCATCTCATTATTTGGGAAGGAGAAGTAGTTCCTTGGACAGGTAATTTAAATAATAAATTACATGTGAATATACTAATCCTCTCACTCAAAAATATTTATATATTATTACAGAAAAGATTATACTTCTGATACTACAGAATCAAACACGTCCAGAAAAAATAGTATGAAATATTCTACCAAGGATGATGCCAAACATACCAACAGTCCTGTTTTAAATCGCCTAAGGCCATCTACACCAAAATTAACAAACAGTCCTATTGCATCTCGTAAAACATCATCAATGAAAATTATTAATTCGCCTATGTTAGAAAGAGCTAAACATTTGACGAAATCTATGCCACAAGCAAAAAATATAGGATATTTTACTTGCGTTGAAAATAGGTATTTATCATTATTACATTTATTTGTACATTAGAATTTAATTTTTATAGATGTTATAATCTATGCTATACATTTTTAGTCCATATATGTTAAGAAAATCGAATAGTGCTACAAATTATCATGAAGGAGGATCTGTTCATAATAAAGAAATTTCTATAAGTTCTGGGATACCACGAAATTGTCTTGAATTGCAACGGCAATTAAACATACAAAGATCATCAAGTAATGCTAGTATTGGAAATTTAAAATCTCAGGCCATACTATCTCGACATAGTAGCTTTAATAGTAGTGATATGGATAGAATTTCTACCAGGAATAGATTCCTTGTTGCTTCCGATAGTAGCAGTGAAACTGGAGAACAACAATCAAAATCTCCTATACATCCTATTTCTTCCGGGATTAAATTAAATAGAGCATTTAGCATAAGAAGAGCAAGGTATTGGCAAAATAATATATTTCTTACAAATATATGTATATATACATTATTTAAAAATCATTATCCATATTTTAATAAAACATAATTATAACATTTATAGATTAAATTGTGAATCTGATACAACACCAAATACGACGCCGGAAGAAAGACGTCGAAAAGCTCAGGCTGATGTTAAGACTACAACATCAATAAATAAACAGCAAAATTATCAACGTGGGAGAACAAGTAGTGTTAGTGCTTTCAATAAAGATGCATTAAAAGCATCAGAACCCTCAAAATCTAGAACACCATCTATCTCCAGGAATGATGCTGGCAGAGTAAGCATAAGAGCGCCAAAAAGTTCTTATGTAAGTTTAAAAGTTAAGAAATAGAATCTAAAAATAAACACCAAAATATAAAATACTATTATTATCTGCAGCATGCTTCTACTGGACAAAGAAGTGTACAGAAATCTAACAAAGAAACTAAAAATTCTGGTAGAAGTAATTCAACGCTTACATCAAAAGAGGTAGAGTTTCAAAATTGGAAAAGAAGAAAAAGTTATGATCCGATGAAAGCAGCTGCAGAAGGAAGAAAAAAGCTTGTTGATGGTTCGAAAAAACATCACAGTACTGAAGATAGCTCCGGAAAGTACGTATTTATTGCAAAAATTAATGTTTTCAACTAAACTTATATTGATGGTTATTAAAATAAATTTTTTTCAGTCATGATAATTCTGTGTTACGCTCAGCTAGTTTTCATGGAACCGGTGGTACTCTTTCATTAGCAAATGAGTGGTCTGATAATGAATTAAATTACTCTCAAGATGAAAATCAGGCACCTCCTCCATGTAGTCTGCAATTGGTATGGAAATATATTTTCAAGCATTTAAAAAAAAATATATTTTATGATTCTTGTAATTCAATGTATATCATTTCTTTGAATTCATATAGGAAAGTGATAGCGATCTAGAAACTTCATCATATTTACAAACAACTCAAAATGTTGTATCAGCAATGTCAGCACGTATGACAGGATATAATCCCTCATTGGCAGATTCAGACAATGAAAGTGATGATGATACCAGTCAAAGTTTACATCAGAGTACGTCAAAAGTAATACATCAACCTAGCGATACAGAAACAAGTGATGAACAACATGTTACACAACCCCCAATTTCTAATACTAAATATAATAGAGCATTTAGGTAAATATATAATAAAAGTTTTGTACATTAGATAAATTCTATCAATATGTATTAACATTGTATGTAGTTTACGTAGGGCAAGGCTAGAACCACAACCAACAAAATCAATGAGTTCAAGTATGAATAAACCCAAAGTTGCACAGGAAACACGTGCAAAGTTAGAACATAACACTAGTATAAGTAGAACTGATTCAGGACGTTTCAGCATGCGAGTTAATAGAATCTCAAGTGCTGTAAGTTTTAATCCCAAACATCTATAAACCTTTATAATATATATATTACATATACATACATATGTGTGCGTGTGTGTGTGTGTGTAATAATAAAACATATATTTTAGGGCCTTAAAGGTAAGCCAAAGGAAACGAAGAAGCCTGTTACACCAAATGCAAGAGAAGTAGAAATGCAAAATTGGAAACGTCGTAAGAGTTATGATCCCATGAAAGCAGCACTAGAAGGACGAAAGAAAGCTAGTTTATCAAAGAAATGCACTAATTCAAATCTCTCACCAAGGTATAGTTCAAAATATTTTCTTTGTTGTAAAAAAGAAATATAAAAACGTTCATTTCATTGTCTAATTAATCATATAAGTAATCATTTCACTATGTTGGTAGGACTGATAGCGATCGATAATGTAAAGATAGAGATCGTCGATGTAAGCAAGTGGTACGATAAAAACTTGTTTGAATTTAATGAGCTTATAGATTTTGTCAAGAGATATTATGATTGTCTGAAATTAATGACTATTTTTATATACGACAAATCTCTCGAAAAAATCAATAAGTAATAACTTTGCTTCTTGATTCTGCTCGTTGTTTACATTCGTTGCATCCAGGAATCAAGAAGTGTTCATTGTACAAACTATCTGGGACGAATCTGTTAATAGAATTTTATTGGTCCACTATCGATTCCTGGTTAATTTAATAAGCACTAGTTTTTTTTCATAACACACTTATAATATCTATTGAGTGCTTGACTTCATCAATATTATTTGTCTATCAATTGCAGTAAGAAAGTCAATAAGATGCACAACGCTATAATTTCGTTTCACTTTGCCAAAATTTCAGCCATGTTAGAGCTTTTATGGCGCGCGCGCGCGCGCGCGTGTGTGTGTGTTTACTAGTGAAATGTCTATAAAGCAATAGGTTGACATTCCTATAATATTTATATGCAAACTATAATATTTCGCTTTTATGATAAAAAATTGTTTCTCTAACTAACTAAATTTAAGAAAACGAATACTTGTGTTTAATAATTTATTTGGATTAACATTTTTATTGGTTTTTAATTATTTTCTTTCTTTTTTCAGTTCTGTGTTAAACTTTGTTTTGCATTTGGCAATGGCATTGAACAAAAATTTTATGTTTTAAGTAGTATAAATATTTAAAGCTTCAATTCTTGTTTTATTCAAGGAATAATAAATTTACTTACCATGTATTATTTTTAGCCACGTAGCTAGATCACAAAGTTTCCATGGTTCAATGGGTCTAGGCAGTGGAGACTGGAGTGATGAAGAATTAGCTATATCTGCGGATGAAGCTCCTCTTTACTAAATCAGATAGCAACTGTCTCTAGGATTAAAATGTGCAACTATATTGAAAGTAAGATAAAATGAATTTTTATAGACCTTGATGTACATAATTAAATTAGCAGGAGCTACTTTACAAAAAGTTTTATGCACTCGTAATCAGTTTCAGAAACGGGGGAAAAAGAAAGGAAAAAAAATAAGCTGTAGCCAAACATTTTATATTAAAAATTTGTATAGCCTGTAATATATGATATAGAGAGAAATCTTGCTTGATTCAATTATTTAAACTTTTTATTGATGTAAGCACTGTAAGCAGATTAATTGTTTTTTTTGTTTTTTTTACATTAGAAAAGACTAAATAAATATTATGTAATACATATGTAGTATTTGAAACTTTGGTGCTTATCACTATAATCTCTCTAAAAGATAATTATAAAACTAATTTATTGAATTAGTTTATCTATGATCGAATTTATTTTATACTAATTAAATAGTTTGTATTCTTTAGTATTTATGTAATAATGAATATATAGTTTTCTATGCTTGGTACATTGAAAAAAAGTTTTTAAGAAATTTTCATGACAAAATGCTCTCTATGTTATTGTATTACAAATACAAATTTTTTTTTTAATCTATTCATTTATTGATATAATAACTGTAGAATGGTGTATTTCATATATATGTCAGATTATATACCATAAAAAAGAAATTGAAAATTTTATAGAAAACCATTAATTTGCTTTGCTATATAATTACGAGTGCATGTACAGTACATATGTCGCTTAAACTATAACTACAATAAATTTAAAAAAAATTTTTTTTTGATAAAATGAATTATTTTTTTATTTAATAAAATGAATGTGATTATTATATGCTTTACAGTAATACAATAAGTATTGTAGCTTACTATTGATCTAATTAATTTACATGCTTTTTTCCATCTAAGCTGTGTAAATAATAGTAAACCCATTAAATTGATCCTAAAAATCAAACATGTTTATATAGTTTGTTGTACATTATGATCTAAAGATATAAAATTATAGCATTAGATATAAGCTATTCATTGCGTATTAAATATCATTCAAATATCACTACATTTTCCGAAAGTTTTTTTATTGTTGATCAGAAAATTCTATTAAATGTTTGTTGTGCCTGTGTTGCTCTATTACAAATTTAATAATAATTTTGCATCCCCTGACAGATACATTTTGTCATACTCTAAAAGCGAATATAAAAGAATTATCGTATACTTAACTTCCTTTGAATATTGTAACTTAGTCAGATTAATTTTTAATTAAGTTACATTTTTATTGCACAATTTTATAAAAATCAAAAATTGTTCTTCCTCTTATTATCTATTATACACATATTATTGGAAATACATTGCAATGATAAAAATAAGAAGAAAAATATAAATCTTCTCTGTAATAATAACCTCTAAAGACAAATAATTGTAATTGCATCTTTTTCAAATTTTTCTTTTCTTTTATTATCTTTTCTTCTCTTTGTTGATAAAATATATAATATTATAAAGAATATCTACTAAGAACTAAATATATAATTCAATGCAAAAAATGTATTCCTTTCCTAATAGATAAAATAAAAATTCTAGTAAGTTATTACAATTAAGTATTATCCATAACAATTTGAGGAAAGATAATTTTTATATCTTGCATTGAATTAAAAGAAAGGTGCTAACTAAACAATTTATTGCAACGGTCATCAAACGCAGCTATATAAATATAATCAAAAAATTAAACATGCAATTATTATTAAATATTGATTACCTATTCATACTATATAGAATTTAATCTTCTAAAGTTGGTACTGATATATTATGACAAAAATTAGCTTATTTTTTACTTGTGATATGAATTATACTCTCTGTATACTTTATATAGTACATTATATATAGACAGTTATATAAGGAACAAATTATAGTATATAAGCTCTTATACGATAGTGTGTATGTATATATATATATATATATATATATATATATATATATATATATGTGTGTATATATATATATATATATATATATAGTGTTTATTTTTTAATTCCATATCAATGTTGACATGTTCTTCCCTGCAAATATGAGTGGGCTTCCAATGAGAAGATCATTGTATAACTATAAAACAAATATTTTGTTAATTCCTACAAAACTTAAAGGACAATGTTTTTATTAACTATGTCCTACAACATCACTTTACGATCGCTGAAATATATATTTACTTGTGCTTTTTGATTTACAAGAACCAAAGTATACTAAATTTGAATATTTGATAAATTATATTTAATATTATTTATATCAACTTATATTAATTTATACTAACATTTAAAGTATTATGTTAAGTCAACTGCGTTAAAATATAAGTTATGATTTAAATTTTAATTTCTATATTTAACAAATTAAAAATAATATTATTTCACCAATAAACCCTCCATTTACATAATAATAATATAAATGCAATTAATTCTACATTATGTATTTGATTATTCTTACTCATTTGCACATAATGATGAACAATATATTTTTATATATACAGTGCCTAATATACGTTCAATTCTATTGTTAAAATAATTTTAGAAAACATGTAGGTTGGTTCCTATTCACATATTTGTTTTCTGTAATGTGTAGGAGTATAATAATATATTAAATAATAATGTATGTTGAAAATATCATAACCTAACGAATATATAGAGTGACATGAAATTTTTTGTATAATTCTTAACCTATTAATACAAAAGATGACATAAGATCTGAAAAGATATTTATTATAAATCTCCAATATTGCATTTTTAATAACATTAAAAAGTGGCGTATTTTCTATCTTCTTATTTATAATAAGTAAATATACATATATAATCTCAAATAAACAATATTAAATTAATGAATTTGATGTATTTATTTACCTTATGTAGTTTTTTAATGAAGAAATTTAAGATTTTATTTTAAAAAATTTGAAATTGAACCAAACAATACTCTATATATCTACTCTAAGCAGAAATGAATGAATTCTTGACAAGTTGGTAACCTTGATTGCACATGCGTTCGTAACCTGGTCATTTGAGTTGAGAAAGTTTTATTGTCACGTTTTTATTAACTCATTATAAAATATGGTGAGAAAATTAAAATATCACGAGCAGAAATTATTAAAGAAAGTTGATTTTATTTCCTGGGAAGCGGATAATAATTTACATGAAGTCAAAGTTTTGAGACGTTTTAGAATTCAAAAAAGGAGTGATTATACAAAGTATACAAATTATTATTTTGCATAATATTCGAAACATTTTATCTGCAATATATGTGCAATATGTGATTTATAACTTGAATACTTTCATGTTGTAGATATAACAAATTGTCGCGTCAAATTCGAGAATTAGGAGAGAAAATTAAAGAGCTCGATGCTGACAATCCATTTCGCATAGAACAGAGTGCATTGTTATTAGAAAAATTATATATGATTGGTTTAATATCTACCAAGTGGGACTTATCTCTTACGCAAAAAGTATCTGCAAGTTCGTTTTGTAAAAGACGGTTGCCGATTGTCATGGTTCGTAATAAAATGAGTGAAAATTTAAGAATGGCAACACAATTAATTGAACAAGGACATGTTAGAGTTGGGACAGAAATAGTAAAAGATCCAGCGTTTTTAGTAACAAGGTAATAAACAAATTAACATATTAATGTAAGATATTAATATTATATAAATATAAGACTGTTAATAAAAAAATAACTATATTACTATTCTAGAAATCTTGAAGACTTTGTAACGTGGGTCGATACATCTGCTATTAAAAAGCATGTATTAGAATACAATGATGCTGTAAGTATTTCATAAAGCATTAATTCTTACTTTCTATTTAATATGTTATTATTTAAATTTTATGTTATTTATTTTTCAGAGAGATGACTTTGATATGGTGTAATTAAGTGTGTAAGATAAATGTTACTATTCTTTGAAATAAATAAGTTATTTTTTCTATTCTAATGAAATAAATCATTTATATATATCTCGATAATAATCTAATTATATTTTTTTATGTGAATTATTTGTAGAACGATATGGATTGTACGTATACATATCATGACTATTTGCTTTTGTTTGTGTAAGATTTGTTACAGTAAGACTGATCCCAGAAGATAAAAGTGGACTAGTACTTTTATCCACTTTTTTATTTAAATTTATATTTGTATCTGTATTTTCTATATTTGGATTTAGAATTTTTGTTTCTGATATGGTCTTGCAAGTATCCTCAACATAGGAGCTACATAATTAATTATGTATCAATTATATATTACAAATTTTTATAAAAGTAAATATGTAATGTGTAAAAATATCTCACCTAAGCGTTAATAAATCTTGAGCTATTTTCAATACTTTCTTACGTCGATTCAATATAATACTTTTTAATGTATTGAGTTGGTCAATATAATCAGGTTCTTTGGTAAAATCAATTTCACATTTTGTACTTTGAGAGTCAAAGTACTTTGGTATTTCAAATGAATTCTGTGTATTAGGTATTTCAATTGAATATTGTGTATTAGCATATTTTGTAGTCTTATGGTTTTTAGAATCTATAGAATAAATTTGTTCAACGGTAGAATTTTCATGCTTATAATTTGAAGTTTCTAATTTCTGCCTTTTCCAAGTATTCATCGTTAATTGTTCTGTATTTTTTAGTATTCTATCTTCTATAATTTTGGGTTTAGTATGAATAAGATGTTCTGTATAATCATTAGATATACGCATTTTTGTTGACTCTTTCATAGGACTTTTTTTATATAATAATACCTGTTCTTGTGATGTAATATTACTTTTGTCATTGTTATTTAATATTGGTGAAGGTAACTTATTCTTATAAGAAAAAAACTGAGGATGTTTCATTTTTTCATTATTTTTATTAATTATTTCTTGCTTCAAATTTTGCTTGTATTTATTTAATAATGAATTACGATCTTTGGATTCTTTGTTGAATGATTCACATTCGTTAATTGAAGACGCGCTACCCAAACTGTATATAGATTTTAAAACTATTTTACAATCAGAACAAAAACTGCCAAGTTTTTCTAAATTATTAGAACAATTATTACTTTCCATTGTATATAAAAAATTGTACGTTTTAAAACAATAGATATATTAGTGTTTGAAAATAAGTATGATTGTTAACCTGGGAGAGGAAACAACAGTATATCCATCTGGTGTTAAATAAGAAGAGTTAAAAATGAGTATTTCACAAATGTAATACCAATAGATTTATGATTTACACATTGTATAATATTAAGTAATAAATTTGTATCGTTGATTCAAAAGTATGAAATAGATTTGAATTGAAATATAAATTTTAATTAATGAAGCTGAACATTTATTTAAAATTAATGTTTTTCATTAATACAATGTACAATCATAAAACATTTGATTTGATTTATGTTACTACATATGATATTTGCATTTTTATGTAATTGTGTTGAAAATATAGTAATTAGTCGACACTAAAATTCTTCAAAAATTATCGATACTCATTTTATAAAAAAAAAAAAAGAAATATACCTATTCATATATATTCCGTTGTACAAAATCAAAGATTGAAATATTTTATACAAATAGAATATGTATTCATTATAATTATAAGTATTATCTCTGACACAATCATTCCTTTCAATATTTTCATTGTAGGGATTTATTTATGTCAAATAACAATTTGACAATAGTAAAATTTAAACTAAACAGTCTACATATTTTGCATACTGCACACATATGCAACATAGATATTTATCAAAATCAAAATTAATTTGGCCACATTGTTGAAACAAAGATTGCGTGCTTAATGCATAGCCACTGGCTTATTTCCTTACAATGATAATTAGTATTTATTATGATACAAATGTTATATGTTAACATTTTTACAGTAAAATCGGCAGTCATTGCTGGTCTCTATGACACTGCTACCGCACTGCAGATCATTGCTATGTCATAGAGAGTATTTAGGTTATTTTACTATATTTTATTTGTTTATGAATCATCCACAATTTTTTATAACACTCTATGACAATGGCAATAAGCTGAATGGGAGTTTGTGTCGGCTCAGGTCCCCAAGTATCTCCCTTTCTTCTTCTACTATTTACAAAATTCTCACCCCACAATCTCTTCAAACACTGGCAATTGCATCTTGCACAAAACGTGTAGTTAATTTCATTATTAAGTTTGAATAATTTTTTATATCTTCTAAATTATGTATTGCTGCATATTTTGTCATTTAATAATGGTGTCAATTATGAAGAAAAAATAAATATATGGAAATTAGATGTTCATATCGAAACATTGTATTTTTGAAAGCTAGAACATTCCCTCAGGAATAGCTTCAAATGTTTGTAAATTTAGCTTTATTTCTTTAGATAGTATTTATTATTAATAATAAAAGAAAGAATATATTATTATTATAAAAATATATATAAATGTCATCATTATTGTTATATACCAATGTTTTCACATTTTTTTATAAGTGCTACAAAAAATTTACATTACTATCTATTATTTCATTGATTAATTGTGTTATTTATACACATCTTTTATGGTAAATAGATTTTGTTACATATATACTGTAACAATTAATCAAATTTTGCTCATCTTATATGAATTCCTTTCCTGGCCATTACTACTCTTTTTATACATATTTTTGTACATACCCTATTCTATCGATTAACTCCAGTGAGATACTAAGCAGAAGAGCTGCTGATTCAATTTGGGAAAATGTAATAGAAACCTTAAAAAAGAAAGTTTTCCTGTTTTACTATAGTACGTATAATAGTACAGACATATATGGATTGTTCCATAAATGTAAAATTATTTATGTAGAGATTATTGTTTTTCATCTATAATTTTTGATAAAGATAAATATTATTTAAATTTTAACAAAATATATGTAATACTCTATATGCTAAGTATCTCAGTGATTAGAAATCGTACCTACATAAAGATATATGTTTCTCCAAGCTTTATGACATATTGATCATAGAAATAAAATTTCTTTTTCACAATCCTTGGAGAAACGTCCAAGCAATTTATATACTCATGCTTCTTTCTATGTCTCATTTACTTTATCAAGACCAATATCAAGATATTAATATAGTTGTAATAGAATACAAATTCCGACATAATATTTTATTATTATAGTGTCGGACATTTTTTTTTCTTTTTAATGATCACATAAGTGAAGCATGATAAATACAATAAAACTTTGTATTCATAAATAATTGTTACTAATATATAAAGAATATCTAATATAATATACAGCAATAAAATAAACAAAATACATAATTATATGTTATATAAATTTGATAGTTCATATTAATTCAAATGATTTAGTAAACTGACAAGTAACACGGTTTAACTTTATTATTATTGTAACAATGAAATAATAGTGCATTGAGTGCAGTTTTTATAGTTAATAGAGTCTATGTATCAATTATAACTTTATGTCTTTATCATATACTATTACAAAATATGAATTAATTATTAGAGAAAGTTTTAGATTCATCTATAACTTAAGATTTTACTATTCATCCCATAAGATACTTTTACATACATTTTCAACTTTCATAATTAAGTTTTTATAGTAACTGTGTGTTTATTTCTCAGTAAATATTTATTCATAAATGTATTTTTATTTATTTTTTAAGAAAATGTAGTATAATTTAAAATTAATATCCGTGTCAGATGTCATTGAACCATTTACTAATCATATATCACTAGTAGCAATCACTACTAACATAACCAAAATTTACACCAAAAGATTTACATTATATTATTTGTGTACAACGGTTATTTAATTAGATAAAATTAATGAGATTTATAAATTGATTAAAGTAAGTATACAACTTGTATTAAAATGCGAATTTTAGTGTCGACTTCTTCTATATTAATGTAAAACTTATTTGTTTTATAAAATTAATATTTTTAAATATATGCATACTAATATAATAAAAGCTAAATAAAAGAATAGTAGAATAATTTTGCAGTAGTATTATATTATGAGATTATTTTATATTATAATAAAACATTTTTATTGTTTTCTTTTTTCCCTAATTTTTATTTTGTGTAAGAAATTGTTTGATTCGAAAAATGTATCTAAGTATAGTATCATTAATACTTTTACTCATTAAGTTTTAAGTTTAATGATACATTAACAGAATGATTATAACACTATATGAATAGTGTGCTATTATAACAAGACATTAATATATTGCTTTCATATTAATGTAAGTAAAAATCTGTATAAAAATGGAAAGATTATTAAATAATGGACAATGAAATTTTCCCACGTTAATCCGTCCTCATTATAATAATAAAATGGCACAAGTTTTTTATATTCACAGTTTTACTTTCTTATTATGAAATTATGAGTAAAACTGTAACTTAGAAATATTGTAGTACCTTTTTATGTAATGACAGTTGGTGCATCGCGTCCAGTATGCTGAGATAGTTTACTTAAATCTAATGCAATGTTAACTAACGGTTTTAAAATTTGTTGAGCATCTTTTTCATAAACAGATGGATCATTTTCATAGCTATCAATATATAAACGAATCGTTGCTCCTGAACTTCCAGTTCCGGATAAACGATATATTATACGAGAACCATCTTCAAATAATATCCGTAGGCCCTAATTTATAAAATAATATAATAATAATAGTAATATAATTAAAATAAATTTGTGAAACTTTGAAAAGCTTAAATCCTACCTGTTTATTGGCTTGACTTCCATCAACAGGATCAGTATATGAGTAATTGTCTGCAAGTTTGACAGTATAAGTTTTATTTCCAGAGGATAATGTTGTACCAACAAATCTTGGTTTTTGAATTACAGTTTCAACCTCCTGTATCACTTTATTTGCATTTTCTACTTCGCAATTCTCATAGTCATATCTGAAAACATATGTATTACATAACAGTGACGTAAATAAGTCTCGAGTCATTATCTATTGCAACAGTATAATATATAATTTATACCTTGTAAAGAAATTGCGTCCATAACTTTTCCAATGATCTAATAATACGTCTTGAACAGATTTCCCAAGCTTTGCGATAACATTAAGCCATGCAAGACAAGCCCATATACCATCTTTTTCACGTATATGATCAGAGCCTGTACCAAAGCTTTCTTCTCCACAAAGTGATAGATGACCAGCATCCATCAAATTTCCTAATAATTTATTTAATTAATTATTCTATAACACACAACATGAAATAAGATAAAAGAATATATTAATCATAATATGTACCAAAATACTTCCAACCAGTAGGTACTTCAAAACATGTAACTCCACCTTTAAGAGCTACTCTATCTACAGCAGCACCTGTTGGCATAGATCTTGCATAACCTTTAACTCCGGTCTTTTGAAAATAAGGAATTAATGTCAAATTAGCAGCCAATACTGCTAATGAATCAGTAGGTGTTACAAAGAATGCATTTTTTCCTAGTATCTGTAACAATTTTGAAGTAGCAATTTTAATCAAAAAATTCGCTTACTTTTTTTTATATAATTTATATTTTATATAATTTGTTCAGATTCAATGTTATTACCATATTTCTATCTCCATCTCCATCAAAAGCAGCTCCAAAATCATTTTTAGGGTTATTTTTCATGGCATTTACTAAATCTATCGCATAAGTTAAATTTGGATCAGGATGAAGTCCCCCAAAATCTTCTAATGGAGTTATATTAACAAGACTTGAATTATCCACACCTAATTCATCACTGAATATACGTTTTATATAAGGTCCCGTAACTAAAAGGTAATATAAAGGATTATTCTATCATTGATAAATATAAATTTCTATTTGAAAATCATATAAAATCTTGATAATACCTCCATTCATTCCATTAATAAGAACCTTGAAAGCTGGTCTTTGTTTGCTTCCTTGCAATAAAGTTTTAATACTACCAAAATCAAAGATGTTTTTCATAAGCTCTAAGTAATCATTTACAGAATCTATTATATCAATATCAAATGGTTTTCCATCAACTTGAATAGAAACTTTTTGAATTTTATCAATATCTATGTTTATCTCAGGTATTATTTTATAACTTTTGAGCGTTTTAGTGATCTCATAAATTTTATTTGTTACCCCATCTGGGGCAGGTCCTCCATTTTCGCAATTAAATTTTATTCCAAAATCAGCATTAGGGCCACCAGGATTATGCGATGCTGTTAACACTATTCCTCCTTGTGTTTTGTATTTACGTATTATAGCAGATACAGCTGGTGTAGAAAGGATCCCATTTTGTCCAACTATTAACCTCCTTACCTAAAATAATAGATGTCATTGTCACATTGCTCTTCATTTTTGCCAGCTAATGTTGCCAAGTGTAACAGAAATAAAAATACTTAAGTAATAACCTAAGAAGATTGTACATGTATTACTTTTATCATATATAAAATCAGGTTTTTTTCAACTATAAATTATGAAGGCATGCAATGAGACAACTTAGATAATATAATTTCTATTAAGTTACATTTAAATATACATATAATAATGTTAAAATAAATGTGTTTTACTTAATAGACATACCCCATTGGCTGCAGTGATTCTAATAATCTTTTTAACAGCATCTTTCCCATAATAACGTCCATCACCACCGACAACAAGAGTACATCCAACACATTGACTACCTAAAGCATCAAGTATCGCTTGGACAAAATTTTCAGTGTAATGTTCCTGTTGAAAAACTCGAACAGCTTTTCGAAGTCCAGACGTACCCGGCTTTTGGCCTTCGTACACTTTGGTCTCCACTGATAGACTATTCAGTGCAGTGGACATGTTTTTTTTATTTTTAATATATTTAAAAGTAACTGAAAAGAAAATGAAGAAACGTTTCTTTGAAAATTATTTAAAATAAAATAAAAATATATGTACAATCTCAAGTATAAGAAACTTCGCCAACGTCTGCTGGCAGACTAAATTCTACCGACAGTGCCTGACTTCGCTGCCAATGACATTCAAGGGCACGAGTCAACCATCTTGAAAAATCGCGCCACCACTTAGAAACAGAACTAAAAACATATGTATCTCGGTATTTCTAAACAAGATAAAATGCATGCTTATAGAACACTTTAAAACAAAGAAAAAAAGAAAAAGAAATTAAAAAAAAGAAAATCGATTAATAATTTCAATTAGTTTTTGATCATTTCTTAACTCTAATTAAACTCAAAGTAATAAAGAAATTATCAAAGGAGATAAATCATTATTTCTTGTATTTACACAATACCGGATTTCATAATTTTTATTTGACTTTGATTATGACTTCGGTACACGATTAAATATCGGATATTTGACCCCTGTCATTCCGATAAATAAATAAATTGTTACGCGTCACTTTTGAATATAATATGGAGTATTTGAAAAATACGAGGGAATTGTTTATTTTAATTTATAAAATATGTATTACGATATGAAAATGAAAAAAAGAAAGGATCAATTCGAATGATCGGATAAGACAAAATTAATTTACAATTAAATTAATTTACAAAATAAATTTAAAAATAAGAAGCATTAAATTTTGTGTAATTAATATCATTGTGTAATTAATATAATCATGTTTCGAAAGTTTCATTTTGCATTATCGCATTTACGTTTCTAAAAAAGCCCAAGATTAAGTTAAAAGGAAAAAATGTCGATGCTTACGCACGCATAAAGCAGTTCGTGGTAACCATCAATAAGCAAAATAAGAACACGAACAAAGTCGGGGAAGAGGGCGCATATATTATATCAAGGATCCCTGATATAAGTTCGGGTTTACCAAACGGATACATAGCTGTCTTGAATACAGTTTTCCAATAGACTTTGTAGTGAAAACATGTGCTTTAAACATCATAGTGGTGTACTGTTCCTTTTTATGCTTTTCAAAACGAATTAATATAATTAAAATTATTGTGGGCAATTATTTATACGTATTTTAAGAAATTTTTTTTAAGATCCTGTTTAATTATCATGTGTTGCAGAATTTAAAAACGTATGTTATACAATGATCTTTTCTTTATTTATTTATTTTTTTTATAATAATATGTATAATGCATTCAATTAGATTTAATTAAATTGCATGCAATTATTATTACTATAATAATACTTCGTTTATTGCTAGGATAAAATTATGTATATGTCTACTGATCATTGGAAAGGTAGAAATACGTACCATGATAGTGGATCGGAGAGTACACCATTACTTTCTTCAGATTCTCATTGTAGTCATGGATCGGTTATATTTCAAAATTCTGAAACAAGTGATTTAGAATTTCAGTACGTAGACAATTCAAACAGATATTGAAATATATTATATGTAATCATCTAATATATTATGTGCTTATATTTCTTTCCATTTATTAACAAGCATCTATATGTTTTAAAGGCATGAAAGTATGGAAGTTGGTAGCTTGAATTCAATGACTACTGTATTTCCAAAAAGATTACCTCCTGTCTTACAAGATAATACATCTAAACCAACAGATATATGTCGATGTTACGGAATACGCAACAGTAGTTTGGTAAGAATATCAAAGTATTAGGAAACGTACGTGTACAATTGTGGATTCTTATATTTCTTATATTCTTAATTCCATGTTATTATGTTAGATAAGGAGCAAAAGATATGATAAGAGTAATGAACAATCATTGTCAAAGGAATATAATAGAGAATATCTATCAAGCAACTTAACAATAAGAGAGGAGAGTATCGAGATTTCAAATAAAGATATTAAGCTAAAACAAAGTTCTCTAGTCACAATGTAAGTAACATTTATGAGTATATAAATAAGAAAAAAAAAATAATGTCTTTACTTCCATGTAAAGATATATTATAAGAGATATATGAGTATTTATATGTTCCACAAAAATAGGAAAGGGTGAATGATATATTCAGAGTAAAGTTTGCATCAGAAATTACTTCATTTTTTACATGTTATGGACACTGATAAAGATGCGATATCTTGTTGTTCAGTAATATTATCTATATTTGAAGTGAAGATACAAAAATATAATCTGAAAACAATGATTATAATTGATGATAAATATCGGTAAAAATATCCATAGTTCTTATTTTCTCAATTTGTTAAGGAGCTCCTCGCTCTTTTGTAGTTCGAAGTTCAGAGAAGTTATCGAACGATTTGTATTTGTTTCTTTTTCATTTATTTCGACAATCATAGATTCAAATAACAATTCGTTATAATTAAATTGAATTGTTCTACCTCTTGTCAATTGATATAGAGATATCATCACGGAACATATATACATATCGATACATACATACATACATACATACATACATACATACATACATACATACATACATACATACATACGCACGCACGCACGCACGCACGCACGCACGCACGCACGCACGCACGCACGCACGACGCACGCACGCACACACACACACACCATCCTCCATCCATCTATTCATACATCATACATACATATATATATATATATATATCATATATCATCATATATAAAGCAAAAAAATCAAAGTTCAAAGAACACATTATAAGTTTATTTAGGAAGCATAAAATAATCACGCATCTATTTCATGATTTTATCTAAAGGGTTATCTCTGTGCTGAAGCCATATAATTGACAAACTTCGTCTTTTAAAATCGCTTTTGCCTGTAAGCGTTATCCTAATTGGGTCATCGCAAAACGTGTCATTGCTAACTAATCAAATAGACTTATATAAATTTTAAACATTTTTTTTCTCTCTTTCTCTCTCTCTCTCTCTCTTTTTCTCTGTGGTTTCACGAAGCACTTTGCGATTAAAGATCATAGATTTCTCAACGAACGCGATTACTACATTCTTATTTAACATTTTACAATTACAATTCGAACTTACCGCATCATGGTCATTGTCTGAACGACGATTTTAAACGAACAACGGTCGTCGACCCTCGTACGAGTTGTCGTGAACGCGTGTATGATGATGAGTCTTGCATCCACGCCCAACACATGAAGAACCTTATCGATGAGAAAAATAATCGAACGTAGTATAACAACGACAACGACAACGACAACGATAACGACAATGACGACGAAAACGACGAATTTCGTTCATGAATAAGAGATGAGTTTTTATTAAAACGATGCCATAAATATACGAGAAAATAAATAACGTTCTTTCGAACGTCTATTAAACTGTTCTTTATAATTTTAACAATGTTCTCTGATAAAGATGACAATAAAAACGGTCCTTTTTCTTGGCTGGTTGTATCAGGAGCCGGTGTCCGACCGGTTTGCATGCAGCAAACGTTCTCTCAGCTTGCGTTCACCTCCGTATCGAAAGGGTTAGTGCTCTGTCTGTATCTGTCTGTTGCCCGGGCGACAGACGAACTTCTCTCTCCCCTCCTGCCCCTTTCTCACATTATCCCTACTACCTAACCTCACCTCACTACCCTCTGTCGGCAGAAGGAGACGGGTCAATGCCCTTAGCACCGTCGAATCTCTCTACCGAGCATTTCCAATATGCGCTTGTATATGAGAGGTGTGTCCTGCGTTCAATGATATTTTAGACATTTTTTTCTTAAATCTTTTTTAGGACCTTAACAAGATATTTCTCTTTCAATAATAAATCGAATAAAATATACTCGAATTAATTATTATTTTTAATCTGTCCTTTTTTCTTCTTTTTCTTCATTCTACCTTCATTATTAGTCAAATTTTGTATTTGTCGAATTAATTTTGATCATATTTGTTAATATTGTTCCGACTAATTACGAAATAAGACTGTATCAATCAAGAGACTATTTCTGAATGTATTTTTAGAACTTTGAATATTTTCTAACTCAACCAATCGAATTTTGCCGAGAGGGAAAGCTCTCGGAGTATTGATTTATTTTTTGTTTTCACGATTAGAAAATAAATACTTCGACTTTTATTCGCCAGGCCGATGATTATTTATATTATTGTATGATTCATTTCGGATTGAGATGATATAATATACAAGGTGATCCAATAATTATCATCAACTAAAATATGTATTTCTGTTACGAAAATTAGAATAAATTTCTTTAATAGAATTTTAATAAAATAAAGAAGAGAATAATATTACGATAATAATAAATTTTTTTTATCAAATTTTTGTCTAACTTTTCACAATTTTATATGTTTAAGGTCGCAAAATTAGGTTAAATCATATACAAGTTTTAATGTCAATTAAGTTTTATTAATGATTAATATAAAAATATCTCTAAATTCAAAATATATTAGATATAAAATTTACTATAATAAATTTTATTTAAACAAACTTATTTATGACACAATTCAATAATTATCGGACACCTCCTACAGGACTTTATGTAGCGATATGTTAAAATTATCTCACCTATATATGTAAAGAATATTCGTTTCCCTGGAATATCCTTGCTTATCAAAGTTCATTCCAAAGTCCAAAAATACGAAAGTAAACTTTAAATCTTTAGCATTATCATCTTCTAAAATAATTATCTCTTCATATTTATTTTTAGTTTCTCAATATGGAACACGATATTGGGCTCATCTTTGCTTTCTATGCCATGGGGTATTCAAATGGCAGGTTTCTTTCCTGGAATTATCCTTGTATTAGCAATGGGTAGTTTGTGTCTTTACACTGCTTATCGTTTAATAGTCGTACATCAATACCACGGTGAGCTAATAACGAAAGTAAAAAAGAAAAAATTTTTTTCACGACAATAGTCTAATTGTTACTTTTTTCAAGGTTCACAAGAGAACATCGAAGTTATACACTTGAGTCGAATATATCTTAACAAATGGGTAGAATACATAGCAAGGATTTTTAGTATTTCCGTTTTGTTAGGTGCAACCATAGCATACTGGATATTGATGTCTAATTTTTTATATAATTCAGTTAATTTTTTTTATGGTAAAATTGTGCAATGTCAAAGATTTCACTTAGTACTAGAAAGATAATTATAACTAATTCAAATTTACCTTACATTTTAGATAATGTCATGGGACTGCCTACGTACTCTATAACTGATAATAACACAGATACTGCAGAAGGTACATATTTATTTCGAATTAAGAAGTTTACTTCCTTGTGAAGATAATGTTGGTTACGTAAAGAGAGAGACAATGAAACATTTCAATATAATTTCATATCACACTTAAACAATCGTATCTATGTCAAATTTACGATTTGTGTTCAGAAAATATTAACTCGAAATATTCACTGCTTCAACATATGTCTGTTTCACTCGTTCGTTTAATATCTGCGTTTCTCTTTATGTTTCGCTGTTATCCATATTTATAAGAATCATTAATGTCAATTAATTGTAATTTATTATACTTTTTTTAAAATAAAAAATGTATCATCTTATTTACAGTTTTGTGTACAAGAAAAGAAATGTATAATGGCAGTAATATAATAATGGCACAAGAACGCACATTTGATGCTTTAGGTCCAGTATGGGATTTACATAAAACTGTACCTGTATTTTTAGCTGTAATAATATTTCCGCTACTTAACTTCAATAGTACTACATTTTTCACGAAATTCAATTCTCTTGGTAACACGACAATATTATTTTAAAAATGAGTAATATTTTTGTTAATATCATTTCTGAATAATTCATATCATTTACATGTATTTTATATTTTTCAGGAACTGTATCGATTATATATATAATTATATTTGTCTTAATGAAATCTGCATCATGGGGTCTACATATGGATAAAGCAATGTGGGAAGTTAGTTGGGTATTGAAGCCTACATTTCCAGCATTGTCTGGTATGTTAGCATTATCATTTTTCATTCACAATATTATAATCACTATAATGCAGAGTAATCGTGATCAATCTAAAAATGTAAGTGAATTTATATATACATATATATATATATATATATATATATATATATATATATATACACACACATATATAAATAAATAATACTTGTATAAATGAAAAGATTTATAAAATTCTTTTCAAATTGTAGGGAAGAGACTTAACGATAGCATATGCTCTCGTTACAATAACCTACATTATAGTAGGTGTAGCATTTTTTTTGTGCTTTCCGCTTGCCAAATCATGTATTCAAGATGTAAGTAATTATATCATAAAAAATAATTAAAAATTTTAAGTTAATGAATTTGTATACTTAATTTTTATTACAGAATTTATTAAATAATTTTCAAAAATGGGATGTTTTAACAGTAGGTGCTCGTATAGTATTATTATTTCAACTATTAACCGTTTACCCATTACTTATATACATGTTAAGAATCCAATTGATTTCATCAATATATAAGACATCTACCATATATAGCACATTGATAACCAATTTCATTTTGGTTTTGATCTGTGTACTATTTGCAACATTTTTACCATACATTGGAACTGTCATAAGATATACTGGTGCTTTAAGTGGCTTAATTTATGTTTTTACTTTACCATGTTTACTTCACTTATCTTTTTTGCGAAAGCAAGGAAAATTGACTACAATTTCAACTATTGTACATTTAATTATACCAATTATTGGTATATTAAACCTTATAGCTCAATTCTTTATAGTTGATCATTGAAATTAGATGTAATACCTTGTCAAAATCATTATTATAAATTCATATTTAATTTTACATAATAAAACACATAGATTTTGTTAGAGATAGTTAAATGTCCCCTGTATGTTTGTTATTATTATTATTACTGTAATTGAGGAACAAATAGAGAAAACTTCTCTGAAATACACATTTACATCTCATTTTATACTTTTTGCAACTGTAAATATTTATTAGTATGATAATTAATATATCTCCTGTAATTACATAAATAAATATAATTTGTTTAATATAGAAAATAAATTGTATTACCTATTTTATTCTGAAGTTTCCATTTTTATCTTTTGTATAACCACACAGTATCAACACCTTCGCCAATGGTTGCAATTGGACTTATGTTAGGAAGAGGAAATCTACAGGCTATTATTACAGAATCTTTTTGCAATTCTGTATTAAATTTTTGTTCAATATCTTCCATCTGTAAGAATGATTTGATATTGTATACAAATAATATATAAAAATAAATAATATATACAAATAATATATTGTATATAAATAATATATAATAATATATAAATATATAAAGTTAAATAAAATAAAATAAAAAATAATACCATTTGTTCAACCCCAAATAAAATTACATTATTATAATCTTGTAAATTACACTTCCATAAATCTTTTCTAAAGAATCGAGTCCTAGATGACAGACCATTTGTAAAAGCTGTTAGTCTAGAATACCATACAAGCCATGGATTTAGTTCTATACCATATGACTTAAAACCAGCCTTTGCTGCTGCTAAAACCTATTAGAAAAATAAAATTTTTATTTATTAAAGATCGTTTTTATGTTCTTTCATATTTTAATAATATTTTATGACTTACAATACGTCCATCTCCACTGCCAAGATCAATCAATGAACCTGAACGTCCTTTTAAAGCTTGTAAAACGTTCTGTACTTGTTGATTCGTGGCTGGTACATAAGGTAAACAGATCTTGCGAAATGCTGGACTCAAGAAAGGTATGCATACTATGCTAATAGCTGCTGCCAATCCTCCTAGTGACAAAACATTATTAAAAAAACTATTATTAAACTGAAATAAAAAAGATATGTGTAAAATTAAACATTAATTATATACCTGTTACTGCTATAAGACTAATTCCAAGTTTTGTTAACTTTGGTTTATTATCAATATTATTTGATGTTTCGGCGAAGTACTCCATTTCATATGAAATTATGTATAATTTATATATATATAATAATTAATTAAAATATATTGATTATCATCTCATGTTAATGAGCAATATTACTTATTCTATGATTATAATGTAGAGGTTATGTTTCTAACGAAGCATGCTACAGCATGCTACTCGCATATACCCTTGTGTTATACAGTCTATTCTACTATATTGTACCATATTGTCATAAAGCGTCTGCGTAGTCGTATTTCATAATAGGTTAGAAAATTTGGACAATTTAATGTTGGTACTTTTGTCAAGGTAATATCGAATTTATAGTATATAATAAGTTGGCAATATTGAAGTGAGGAATAATAGTAGTATATTTTATATATATTTGTAATATAATTAAATAAATAAAATATAGGAAGAAATAATTTTAAGGTTGTCTCAGGCAAAAATATTATAGGATTTTGCTATAATCTTTATAAAGGACTAGAGAAGTAAAGTAAAAAGTATGGGTGAACGTTATAATATACATAGTCAGTTAGAACATTTGCAATCTAAATATATTGGAACTGGACATGCAGATACAACAAAATTCGAGTGGCTTGTGAATCAACATCGGGATTCTTGTAGCTCATACATGGGACATTATGATTTATTAAATTTCTTTGCAATTGCTGAGAACGAAACTAAAGCACGTGTGCGATTTAATCTTATGGAAAAGATGCTACAACCTTGTGGACCTCCTCCAGAGAAGCCAGAAGATTAAACGTAAGAAATAATTACTTTAATGTCTATGAGTAAAGAGGTTATTAAAGATAAATTCAATCTATGGAGTTAAAGTTTTATTTTTAAATATTATTGACAAATTAATTGTATGTAATAAAGAAGATCTATGTTCCATGTGTTTATGATATTTTTATGATGAATTATACGATTCTTATTTCATCTATTCCTTTTTTGTTTTAGGATTTTGAAAATAATATCATATTTAAGATTTGAATAATACATTCTTAAGTAATGATACATATGTTAGACATTTAAGTTTTTAAATAAATATTATTAGTTAAATATATATAGCTTATACATTTGATTATTCATAAAACCAATTTTATATATCAAAAAGTTAAATAACGCTATTTAAAATGCCTATTCAATGTACTAGAAATTGTGGTAAAGATGCTATTCTTAAAGTAAGTATATAATTTTTATCGTATATATTCTAAATTATACTTATTAACTATTTTGAAATTTAATACTTTTATCAGAGACCTAAGACCGGTGATACATTATGTAAAGAATGCTTTATCTATGCCTTTGAAACTGAAATACATTACACCATTGTAAAAGGAAAATTATTTAAACCTGGCAATAAAGTTGCTATAGGAGCATCGGGTGGAAAAGATTCAACAGTATTAGCATATGTGTTGAAAATTTTGAATGAACGCTATGACTATGGGCTTGATTTATTTCTTTTATCTATTGATGAAGGAATTACTGGTAAATTAATGAAATATTATATAACAAACTAGCAAGTAAGAATGATTTTTTATTGATTTAATACATCTATAGGATACAGAGATGACAGTTTGGAAACTGTGGAGAAAAATAGAGATGATTATGGTATACCATTAAAAATATTATCATACAAAGATATATATGGATGGACGATGGATGCTATAGTAGAACAAGTAAGTCATACATTTATTATTTAAGCATCATATACATGACATATAATACATTAAGCATCATATATGAAGACATATTAATGTGTCAGAAAATAAACATTTGTGTTTCTTTTTAAATCGGTTGTAGATCGGCAGAAAAAATAATTGTACTTTCTGTGGTGTATTTCGAAGACAGGCATTAGATAGAGGAGGTGCTTTATTAGGTGTGGATTGTATTGCAACAGGCCACAATGCGGATGACATAGCTGAGACAGTTCTAATGAATATTTTACGTGGTGACATTGCTCGATTGCAAAGATGTACGGCTATAATAACGGTTAGATAATTTCATTTTTATAAATAAAATTAATACAAAATGCAGGATGATTTGAAATGTCTTACTTTTTATTATAGTCAGGAGCAGATGCTATTGTTAGATGCAAACCTTTGAAATACGCTTATGAGAAAGAGATTGTCATGTATGCACATTTTCAAAAATTGATTTACTTTTCTACCGAATGCATATATGCTCCTAATGCTTATCGAGGATACGCTCGAATGTTTTTAAAAGATTTGGAGAAAGTAAGACCGTCGTCTATCATAGATATCATTCATTCTGGTATGTATATATTTAAAATAAGAATTTCATCATAATAGTTAATATTTATTTTTTTAATATCTATAATACATAAATCATTAAATTTTAATCTCAGGTGAAAGAATGCAAGTAAAGAGCAATGTAAAAAATCCAGAACGAAGGCATTGCAATAGCTGTGGATTTGTTTCGAGTCAGGAAATATGTAAAGCCTGTGTATTATTGGAAGGTCTGAATAGGGGACTTCCAAAATTGGGAATTGGTAAATCTAATAAAGTTAAACATATATTGAATACAAATATGAATGGAAATACAAAAAGTAAAGTTGTCTCTTCAAGCATGACTGCGATAGATTTTTAATATAAAGTTTTTTAACAGAAAAATATTAGAATTTAACATTAAAATATAAGTATATGTTTATAATATACAAGAAAATCTTTCATATGTAATAAAATATGTTTTTAATTGATTTCATTATACGAATTTCTTCAATAATACATTTGTTATTATGCTTTTCCATATTATGTAATATACTGAATAAAATTCCTTATTTTTTTGTAATATTTCAAATTAAGATGGAAATCGGTGATAGTGGTTTCAATGTTGTAACGATTTGATAAAGGCTGTACAATTTTCTTCCGTAGGTAAACACTGTCCGAAAGCTTCGAGTAGCAATGGTTCTTCTTTAATTGCCGTTTCGTAATCTTGAAATGATATTTTTCCATCGCGATTGACATCGAGTTTTTTCAAAGCCAATTCTGATAAATCTCGTATTCCTTCATCTGGATCTTCTTCTCCTAGTTGTTTTATTAAACAGTTTCTTAAAAACGTTAGAATATCAATTTAAAAATTGAAAGCATCAATACAAATACTATACTTTATATAATTTTCATAAAAAAAAAAAAAAATGTTAAAAAGTATAATTACGTCTATCGAGTTCTTTGATTTTTATTATGAAAGAACTAGAAAAATTGTAGATGTATAATGTAAAGAATTCGTTTATCGATGGGTTTAAGATTTTTACTAATCCTTAGATTTCATTATCCATTCCTTATAATTATTTATATGAAAATATAAATATTCCGCCTAGAGATAAGCAATACTTTATACTCGATTGATAATATGATCATCTTCTATTAATTATTTTTATTGATTCTCTCATGATATTGTTCCGTATTATATGTGTGTATTGCAGTATTGACCGTCATTAAGGACTCGAAATTGATTTACCAAAGTATGATGTATTGTCTATCACTAGGGGTCCGCAATCAATTTTAATGATATAATATGTTTTACTTATCTCGATTGCAATTTATTGTTTATAATAGTACATCTAAAATTTTCATAGTTATTTGAAAATAATTAAAAGTTTTTATTTGAAATAGACATACTTAAACAATTGAAAGATTTCATCTTTCGTAATAAAACCGTCATTATTTAAATCGTAAACACGAAAGCAGAAATCAGTTTTATCCTGTAGATTGCCACGGAGAAAAACATCGAGACCCATGATCCACGATTCTAATCTAATAGCACCTTCATTTTCGCGATCCCAACAACAAAACAATCGTTCCACTAACGTATCCTCGGTTATAACTTTGAAAGTATTGTGAAGAAGATCGCGAAAAATAGATCTATCGATTCCCTAAAGTATACATTTTTACTATTGATTATCGAATTATATTTTAATAAAGGATTTGTAAAAAAGAAAGAAATAAAAAACTACATATTATTCGAATTACCTCGACACTATGCATTGGCCTTGGCCTTCTGTAAACGCCCATCGATGGATTCACTTGTTGCTGGCCAGTTTGCGTCGTTAATTTCTTATATAGTTTGCAGAGTCCATCTAATTCTGTTCTGTAACACACATGGACGAGATTTGAAACATATTTTTTTTCTTTTTTTTTTTTCTACAAATCGTTAAGTACCCACAAGGTATATAATAACGATTGAGAATGAACGATTTTAGGAATGTTATTGTAAATGTAACATTTTTTATTACATTATCTTACCTCTGATTATTTCTATTTCTAATTAAAAATAATGATGCTCTATCGTTAATAAGACGATCTATCAGGAAATTGTTAAGATAGTAATAATACAATACAAAAAAAAAAAAAGAAAAAGTAAGAAAAAAGAATTAATAATAATTTTGTCAGACCTGCTAAATTTAGTCTTCTTCTTGAGAGATTCGATAACCTTGACAATGTAAGCTGAATTTCTGGCATTTCCGCTTTCCGGCATTTTTTTTTTGCGCGGACGTCGTGGCTCTGGTTTTGTTGGTTTAACCGAGCACGGTCTTTTTACGTTCACCGAAGCTTTCCAAGCACTCGTGAGGAACAGGGAAACGCTTTTCATGAAAGTCGTTGTAACATGAACGGCGTCTACCCCTCCGTTACCTTCGACGTCGGCGCCGACGCTGAGTTTCGATATTTGCTCGTTTTCGTGCATCCTCGGGTTAATGCCTTGCGGTTTCTTATTTGACATATTTTCTTTTTTTCAAAACAAATTGTTAAATTTATACAATACAATTAAAATCTGTTAAGGTATTATTTTTATTATTTTTTTTCCTACGATATTAAATTATTATCATCATCGTCTAAATTGGTGTTCCTCAAACAAATCTTGAATTTTTAATGAAACACCTTGATTATTTTATAGGGTAAGCTGATATTACTAATAAACAAATTATCCAAGTAAATATAAAAGTTAAAGAAAAACAAAATAAACTTTTATTCTTAAGTTTTAATAATGTGAAACAAATTATATAAAAATAATAAAATAATAAATTAATTTTTATAATTTGTAGTTTTATTTAAAAACATAATTTTGGGAAAGGTTGGTCTAAATTATTATAATGTATTAATAATTATTTTAACATACAGAACGTACTCTCATAGATGTCTATGCAAATGTCTTACGACTGATCGAAGTTACAAAAAAATTTAATAAGAGTAATCTGCATAACTCTGAGCCAGTTATTATGTAAATTATCTTTTTTTTTTTTTTAATTTATAAAGATTAACACAATTCTTTTTAAATGGATACTTATAATTTATTTTTTGCATATTTGCAAAAGTAGTGGTCATTTACGTCTACAGTTATGGTCATTATTTCTGATAAAAATAGCTATTATGCGTCGTTTACGAGATAATTAACATCTTAAGTATTAAAATAGTTTATTTTTCATGCCACAAATCGAGAAATAATCGTCGGGCTAAAATAATATTTTAAAGTCGGTTATGTCTTCAACAAGATCATTGAACTTCGATTCGCTCAAATGCACGACTGCTTGATTAGTAAATAATTTATTTTTATAACATGTAGTATGAATCGCAGTACATTACGAATTTGTTAGTTGTTAATCTTACAAACGATGCATTAATGATGCAGTAATAATTTTTTAATAGATATGATTTTCATTGAAAATGATCACTACTATATAAATATGTGAAAAAATTATAGGAATTCTTCACAAAAAAGAAAAAAAATTACTAACTAAAAATTATTACTATTGATTTATATTATTAATTAATTCAGTAAGATATTAATAATATTATATAAAATATATATTTTATAAGAGTACCAGTTTCATATTTATAGAAATTCTACACATAAAGATTATTACTATTTTTATTAGTACGTGAATTTTAATATTTTAACTTCTATCCTATAAGACATAAATTATTTTTAAGACATTTCATGATGCATGTATCCGTCTAGCACGATAGGAAATTTCCAGATTGATATCCAATCGATTGATCAATAAAACATAATCAAAAGAAAGTCGTATCAGATTACTGATACTCAACTTGTAATCAGTTTTTGAATTATTCGAATGACTAACTTCTTCTTTTTTACATCGTCTATCGTGTTCATTGTAAGCTCAATTTTCATAAAAACTTGTACACTTTGCTTAATACTGAATAATTGAAGATAATGTCCATCTTTAATTGAGAATGCATGTTAAAAACTCATTATAAGAAATAGAATATTAAAACTTCTATTACCAAACCATATAACAATCATGCATGGCTGCACACGCATTGTACGACTTAGAAAGTTTTACGAAGTAAATGGTGGTATCATTATGGCAATGTTTGCATGATTTTCTTTCACATAATAATATCGTACCAGGTACAAGATAGCCAGTTTTAATATCTTATATATATGTACATATACATACCTACATATATGATATTTTATATATATATATGATATATTTATGTTTATTTAATTTTGGCTAATACATTTTGTAACATTTTACATGAACCATTTTGTGTATTAAATTTTGTATCATTTTATGTAGACCATCCTATGCATTAAATTTTGTAACACTTTATGTGGGTCACCCTATGCATTTAATAGATCATAAAAACCTTGTACGTTTTATTTTACTTCAGATGATTAGAATTTAAGAGCTAAAATCGGAATTGAGAAATTCGAAGTGAGGAGGGAATTAGAACTCTCGGAATTGCGAAGGTCGATTAAATCGAGCCGAGATAACTATCAGTATTTCTATTTTAGAGTTCTAATTTAACTTTTCAAACTTTTCACTTGTAATGGTTGATAGTTACTATGCGAAAAGTATTAAAACTTTAAACGATTTCAAATGTATCTATCCTTTCGTAAAATAAAATCGTATAGAACGTGTTGATCTAACGAATTAATTTCAACAAAAATCCATGAAACTTTCGTTTAATACTTTTTGATAATTTTAATTTTATTAAATAAAAAATTTATTTATTTTTCATTATGACAAAAAAACTTACCAATTAAACGGAAGAAATCACTTCAAAGTGGACTCTAACGAAAATGACACGTCGTTGTTACCAGCAACTATTTGTTTTATCGATCAAACGTGTTAAATAGAGCCATTGAAAGTATTGTAGTATTCTTGTTAGTCTGTTACTAACGATAGTCCAAAGACCTCTTTTATCATCGATCATCTTGCACCGCTATATTATAGAGGGATTAAGTATATTTTATTTTTCAAGAAAATCAATTCAAATTCATTTGGAATAATATTTTGATTTGTTGTTTTATAATAATTTTTATTTGTTTGTTTTATATAGTTAATTGCATTATAAATGTTATAAAATGTAAAAGTTGATGAATAGATATATAGTTAATATTATAAGATGTTAGATTAATATATTGACAATATAAGGATGTTCGGCTTTTTTTTTAAATTTTGTGTTAATATCTAAATATTCAGTCAATGTTTGGGAAGATAAAATGTATTGGATGATTCAGGTGATAATTTGACCATTGAATGATGATTCCTAAAATGATATATAAATTCAAAATAACATTTCTTGATAATATTAATTTCATTTCAAATTTAACTAACCTGCACCACTCGTTCAAATATTTTCGAAAGTGGCCAAAAGCGTTTTGTATCAACAGCAACATTTCGTCAATTTGTTCGGCACAGGTTTTGATCATTTTAGCCCCATCCTCGATATATAATCTATCATTGTTCCAAGTTTCTTTGCTGTCTTTTTGTTCCGTCAAAGTGGAATCAGAATTTTCACTTCTTTTCAAATATTTCTCAGGTAATTGCCAGAAAGATTGATTTGAAGATTGCAGCCACTATAATCGAAGGAATCGAAATATTACCAATTTTAATGAATAATATTTTATATATTCGAATATTTTATATTGACAAATATATAACATAAGATTTATTATAATGTAATAATAATTGCATTAGTCAGTTGTTCTCAACTTATCTATTCTTTTTTTTCTTTTCTCTTCTAAATCCTTATTTTTTTCGATTCGTTTTTTGCTTAGTTCTTACACGATCTGAGTAAATTTTAACATTTTTGATTATTAAATTTTGACAAATGTGTATGAATTAAATTAGTTTCTTACCGTTGGATATATGAATGGTGAAGGTAACCAAAATACATTTGTCGTAGATTCGGGTTTATTCTTCCAATCGAGTTGCTCCATTCTATCTGTCATTTCATCATCAAATGATCGCTCGATTCTCTTCGGTTTGTCGCTGTCATTTTTAGCTATTTTAACGATATTTCTTTGTTAATTTTAATGAATTAAATTGTATTTTTTCGCAAACATCAAAGCCACTTCTACTTTCCTTTTCTTAAGCATATGAAATCATTTCGAAAAAATCAATTCGTTTCAGGATAGGTGGGCAACTTCTTTCCCGCTCAAGGCTTTACGGTCCTCATCATCAATCAATTCGTTCTCCCACTATTTAACGCTATGTTTCAAAACGTGGAGGTTTTCTCTTTACACCTCATTTTCGAGATACATATTGTCGTCTAAATGTTCCGATTTACCAATTCTTCTTATTTTCAATGTTTTCTGATTTTCTTTTCAGTGTATAAATATAAATGGCAACATAAAATCGATTACCCATAAAAAAAAAAAACAGAACTCACGAGGCGCGGCGGTATCTAATAGCGAGGATCGTTTTCTTTTACTTCACAGGAGTAGACAAGAAGAAATGTGGACCGCCAGTTGCCCACCTATGCGTTACAATTTAAATTCTCCATTCCTTTATAAATAATCAGAAATAAAAGTGAATAGTTATAAACTTACGCATTTCATCGAGTATTATCGAACGACATTGTATCTGATAAGAGAACAATTAAATACGCAATTATTCATAGTGAAATAATATTCTTAAGGATAAAAAGTAATATACGATTAACTTAATGAAAAACTTACGCCTGTTAGGATAGCGAAAAATAATATCAATTGATATTTCATGTTTATGTTTCTTGCGTATTTCTCACTTTCTGTCTTTTTCTTTTTTTCTATTTTTTTTTTGTTTTCTTGAAAGTTACATGCGACGTGGTAGAAGAGTTTTGCGTTAATACTGTGATTTAACACGAGAAAAGCTCTTTTATTCTATATTCCACGTAATTTGTGTATGAAATAAGATCATATGGTGTATCGTGTTTCTAGCAACATCAATGACAATCGGAAATTGGAGAAACACAGAACAAAGACTGTTACTGATATCGTTTCATATTGAACGACGTTATTTCTTTTTTTCCATTGTCTTACTAGCATTAATAATTTTCTAATAAGAGTGACGTATAAATCGAGGAATTAATTAAAATGTATATTTTCATAGAGGAAAGATTAGAACGATTTTACAATCGTTTATAAATTTTAAATATGTATGTTCTCTTATATAACCCATATTTTGTATTACATTTTCATAATAATTATCGATTATTAGAATGTCAGTGTAATCGACGTTCCTTATAATTATGGAATTATAATGCGTATTATATTTTGCATATTTCATGTAAATTAAATAAACTGTATATTTCGTGTATATTATAGATATTACGTTTTATTTTATCCATAATTATAAACAATTACACGTATAATTATTATTATAAACTAACGATTGTATCAAATACAGACAATATCATTTATCATTTAATATGACACAAACTATTACAAATGAGTTATTTTTTTTTTTATAAATGAATTGCAACAATATTGGTAAATATCTTGTTTTATCTCAAAATAATCTGTAAAAGAAAATATAGTTATTATAATATTGGACGGGTTACTGGTTACTCTACGTATTTTTTAGTGTTTTGTCGTTACATTTTTTTTTATAAGTTGTCTATATAAACGTTCGCAGTTTATTTACCCACGTCCACCGCCACGTCCACCGCCATATCCACCGCCATATCCACCGCCATATCCATGGCCATGTCCACTACCACTGCTATGTCCACTGCCATATCCACCACTACCTCCACCATGTCCACCTCCATAACGATCAGCAGCTCTATTCAATCTGTCCAACATGGGGCCTGAAACAATTCAAATAATATGATCATAAATTATGCTATTATGCGTGAGGAACAATCTATTAAAAAGGATATCCAAACTCGTTGATTTTTATTTCAGAGTTATAATAAAAATGAAATAAAAGTAAAAACATCAGAATAATTATGAACGAAAGAGTTTTGATTGATATTTTATTTTTCTTCTTTTTTTTTTTTTTACGCAAACTTTTCTTCCAAATGAAGTTTGAAGCTAAGTCTAAACTAAGGATTTACCTTCGCTTGCTTCTGCCTGGATCGAAGGAAAGGCAAAGATTGTAGTTACGTATAGAAACAAAATAAATGTGAAGATCCTCCACATTTTTACGTTCTATTTTTTTACAAGTTTTAACAACGAGGAAAATTATTAATCGGTTGCTTATTGGGTGTTTTACAAACGACAAGTGCGAAATGATTCAGGAGATCAACTTCTCTGTTCTTATATGTCTTCTGTTAGAGATCAATTTGATAAGACAGTTATTAAACGTCATAAAATATTTCTAGTAAACAAAAAGAAACTACTTTTTCATTTACATACTTACCAAACGAGTATCAATCGAGCGAGTCTGATAAACATCAACAAATTTATTCTACTTCTTAGTTAATTATTCTTTTCTTGCTCCGTTTTCGTTTTTTAATCTGTTATTTACATTTCACGATTCTTTTCATTAATTAAATGTCATGTGCATTATAGTAAATAATCTAAAAAATGGCTCTCTTATAGTTAGACTAGTTTATAGCTAAACTGCATAGTTTAATCAAATAACAATCAGAGATGATCCATCAGTTTGTAAATTTATTGTTTAATTTTCGTTTGTAAAATGTAAATAAGAAAAATATTGAAGAACGTATGATTGAACAAGTCGTTTGTACAAAACAGATAAAAATGTGTGTATCGGAAATATATCTGGCGTAAATAAATGTTTTTCATTGGGTATCACGCTAGTATTTTACGTCTTTAGATCGTTGGAGATTTGTGAAAGAAAAATTTTTACAAAATTGACCTTAACCTTCATCTTGACCTTGACTTTGACCTTTAGCAGGCCCCGGACGAAACACACGCCTCTTTTTTTCCTCGTCCATCCTTTCTGACATACAGAACACATTCAAATGTACCTATACATTAAATAAACAGTGTAATAATAATTGATTTTTTATTCTAGATTTGCTTTTGAAATGTAAACATAATATAAATAATATCAATATAAGAGATAATGGAACTTTATGATTTTTGTTCAAGATAACTATTGAGTTGAGATCTAAGATTCCATTGACAAGGTTGGTCCTTGTGATGTGTTGAATATATTACGAACTTAAAAATGTAGTCAATACGGCGGTTTTTTTCACAGATTTCTACCGATCCAAAGATGTACAGGGTGATTCATTGAAGGTGTACATCCTGTACAGAGTGGTTCACATAATGTGTTACAAGCCACAGTATTTACGTTTGTTCATAAACGAATCATCTAAATTTTAGACTTTCAAAATGGCACCGATTTTATTTTAACATTTTAATATTAAAATTATAATTTAGTGGCGATTGTCCCTAATATATAAAAAGTAATCCGAACATAATCATAACCACGATAATTAAAAAGCTTCCTTGATGAAGTCCAGAAGTTATTGGAAAACTTTCAATTATTTTAATATAATAACTTTTAGGATATTTCTAATATGTATGTTTATTAAACAGAATACACTTGAGTAACATCGCTAATAAAAAATAGAAGAAACATGATAAATCAGGTATGAGGAAAACATGATCAATAATAAGATGCTTTGTCGATTAAAAAAGAAACAAATATTAATGCTTCTTATTAAAAAATTTATCTTTTATTTATTATTAGGACGAAATGTATTAAACAATACGCCGTATGTCATTAGATGTATTTGGAATTAATTATTCTAATTAGTTTAATAAGGAAAAACGGTAGTAATAAACTTCAATATTACACCACATTCTTACGGGGTGGAATATCACAAATGTGAATTACGCTTTCGTGGACTATGACTGTTGTAAACATGTAAACATGACATCGTGAAGATTGCCTGTGATGTCAATGCGTAGCTGAATCAGTCGTAACAAGATCAAATCGATTTGATTTGTGACAGAAAAAAACGTGAAACAGGTTTTCTACGCAGTGTGTGTTAAAATTGAACGATAATGATACTCTTTAATTCTCTTTACTTATTTAAATTAAAAATTCCATATAAACAATTCACTCTTAGAATAAAAAATACCTATGCGTGAAAAATATTAAAACGTGCAAAACGGCATGATTGACATATAAAGTTCACGTCTCGTGGAAACGCGCCATTAAAAAAAATTTAGTTTGACAAGATTTGTTCAACAAAAGTTTTCTCCTTATTCTACTTCTAAAATATAAAAGTATTAAAATTCGTTGGCTTGGATTAAAAATTACAGACAATTATTAAGTTACATTTAAATGAATATCACACTTTATATTGAATTCCAAATGAAATTTGTTGTAGATCTGGATAAGCAGGAAAACGAATCATTTTGTTAAGCTCTACCACTCAGATTCGCTAGATGCTGCAATGGTCTTGTAAGATTTGAAAGTAACATTTTCTTATTGTATTTGTAACATTTCTTATTATATTGTATGAACGACATTGTTTTTGAGTAAAGCGGAAGTTTTACAATTGGATCCTTTGTAACAGTTCTCATAATCTTTTTTTCTTGAAAAGAATGTACAAAAAGATTATAGATATCATATACGATATTTTCTTTTCGAGTTTAAAAAACCAATAGTAATGACATGCTATGAAATTACGTTCCAAAGTATGCCGTAATTTTTTTTTCATTAACATTATAATTAAGTCTTCAGAAGAACGATAATTTTTTGTGTTCGGTTGATCGATCTTCTTGATTTATGACTTATTCCTTCGCGCATAATGTACATCGTTTTTTATTAAAAACAAAAAACTAATAATCATTCAATTATTATATTTCTTTCAATTGCTATCAGTCTTAAAAGAAGCATTTTTCTTGTAATTTTTAACTGTTGTTATTAAGTATTATTAATGTATCATTATTTGAACAATTATTTTTATTAATTCATAAATATTATTATTATTATTATTAATTTTTATTAACTTAGGATGCTCATGCATTTGGTGATCCGCCATATGTTGTTGTTACTGAAGTAGCAACATTACCTTTACCGATGGAGTAACTATTAGCAATAGCAGTTACCGCTGCAAGTGAAGATCCAGAGATCCAGCAGGAATGGATGCACTAGAGAAAAAATGGTTCAGGTGTGAGTAACCTTGATGATGACGATTACCCTTGAAAGGTACGAAAGATAGAACAGGATCTTCATCTTCGCCATTTACGTCGTCTTCTTCTTTCTTTTTGTTAAGACTAGCCTTTGGACAATTATTCACCGTTGCTTTGGTAGAAGGTGCTATTGGTTCTTCTGCTGGTACAGGTGTCTTGATTTCTGGTTTCGAAACGTTTACTTCCTGTTCCATGCATTCTTATCATGTTAATTATTAAGATGAATACTGTGCTCTATTAGGGGAAGTATGTTGATAATCAGAATTTAATTAATTTCAATTAATTAATAAATTATGAATTGTTGAAGGGATTTTTTAATTAAACTTATTAAATGAATCATTCCAAAATTTATTTCTACTTGTTTGTTAGCTTGAAGACCATGTTCTTCTTGATCATGACATTGATCTTCTGTTACATATCGATTCTCGTTTTGTTCCACTTAATCATTTTCAGTCAAAGCTTTCTCTGGTTCGATAAGAGCTTGTGGCAAAGACATAATTTGCTTGTTTACCGTTATTGTAACGATGTATTGATCTGTAATATCCTGTGAATATCATTGATATCTTTGGAGATAGGATTGAATCGATGTCCATTTCTCTCTTATAAATAATACTGGATTCCCATAGGCGTCCGTTTGCCGATGCATAAATAAAATTTGTTTTTTTTTTTAATTGTTTTTCCATTATTGTAATATAAATCGATCAAATACTTTAGATATATGCAAAATGCGATTTTTAAAAATTCATCACTTAACTCGTTATGATTATTATTGACACATTTAACACATATTAGCCCTAAGTATAAATTATTGTCTTGTTTTATACTTTATGCACGTATTATAAATGAAACATATTATTCCTTATGCATGTTATTTTAAATGAAATCATCTCGAAAAAATCAATTTTTTACATCATAGGTGGGGAAGATTTTCCCGCTCTTGGCTACACGATTCCATCTATTTATCTATCAATGCGTTCTCCCACTACTAAATTAACTAGCCAACACTCCATACTTAAAAACAAAAGCCATGCAGGGAGTCTTCTTATTAGACCTCAACTGGTATAGGTACATATCACATTTTTTTACTTTCGAGATACACATTGTCGTTTAAATGTTAAGATTTAACAATTCTTTTTATTACCAACGTTTTTTTTGTTTTCTTTTCAGCGTGTAAATATAAATGACCATATAAAATTGATTATTCATTAGAAAAGAAAGAAAAGTTGAATTCGTGAAGCACGGCGGTGTTAAATAGTGAGGATCGTTTTCTTTCATTTCACCGGAGAAGACAAATGGAAATACGAGTCGCTAGTTGCCAATCTACGCGGTACCATTTAAATTCTCCATTCCGTTATAAATAATTAGAAATAAAATTGTATAATTATAAATTTACGCATTTTGTCGAGTATTATCGAATAACATTGTATCTGAAAAAGAATAACCAAATAATGAATTATTAATTGTGAAATAAAATCCTAAGTATAAAAATAACATACCATTAACTCGATGAAATATTTTCGCCTGTTAGGATAGCGAAAAATAATACCAACTGATATTTCGTACTTTCGTTTCTTGCGTATTTCTTACTTTTTTTTCTGAGGATTACTTGCGACGAGATAGAAAACTTTTGCGTTAATACTGTGATTTCCCGCGAAGGAAGCATTTTTATTCCACGTAATACGTTATGCGTATGAAATAAGATCATAATTTGTTTCATCTTTCTAGCTATATTAATGATAATTAAAAATTGAAGAAACATTGTTTACTGATATCGTACAAATATTGTTACTGATATCGTTTCATATTGCAAGACGTTTCCCTTTGTTATTCATTATCCTATAAGTGTTAATAATTTGTTAACAAGAGTAACGTACAAAATGAAGAATTAATAAAAATATATATTTCCTTAGAAGATAAATTAAAACGATTTATAGATCATTTATATATTTTTAATATGTACGTTTTATTATATAACTCATATTTTGTGTTAGATTTTCCTATTAATTATTAATTATTAAAACGTGTCATTATGATCGGTGTGCCTTATAATCATGTACAAATATTCCATATACATATTTTATATAATTCACATAAATGAAATAAACTGTATATTTCGTATGTCAAAAATATTACATTTTAATTTACTGATAATTATGAATACTAATAAGTATAATTATTATTATAAACTAGCGATTATTTCCAATCTAGACGATATTAGTTGCCATTTAGTGAAAGACGAATTATAAAAATTGAGTTGAAATTTTGTTTCTATAAATCAATTGTAATAGTATTGTTAAATATCTTGTTGCTTTATTTGAAAATAATATCCTATGCAACAACATTTACATAATGGACAGGTTACTCTATAATTTTTAGATATAACTATAATTGCATTTTTGTTTATGAATTACGTACATAAACTTTCGCAGCTTATTTACCATAACCACCACGATGCCCACCATAATGTCCACTTTGATTTCCGTTATAATGACCATGATGATAACCACCGTTATATCCATCTTCACTTTCTTGATGGTGTCCATGTCCATAAGTAGTTTGAGGATCAGCAGTTCTGCCCGATCTAACTAACATGACGTCTGAAACAATTCAAACAACATCAATATTCTATCGTGAAAAATAATATTGTTAAGAAAATATTCAAACTCCTTGATTCATACATCAAGGTAGTAATGAAAAAAAAAAAACTATAAATTTGTTAGAAATGAAGAGGTTTAAAATGATATTATTTTTTTTGTACACAAAATTATTTTCTATACAAAGACTTAAACTAAGCCTATATTTAGGAAGGATCTACCTTCAATTGGTTTCGTCACGATGGCAGAATATGTTGTTGCTATGCAGAGAATCAAAGTGAATGCGAAGATCTTCAACATTTTTACGATCTATTGTTTCACAGGATTTTTTAATAACAGGAAAAATTATTTTAACCGAGTGTTTATTTTTTTTCAACGTCTTCCTTAGAAACGTCAAGTGCGAAATGATGTAGAAAATCATCTTTTCCTGCCTTATATATACTTTGTTAGAGGTCAGTTTGACGAGACAGTCGTAAAACGTCTCTGTATGCAGCAAGTTGATGAAAAGAGAACTGCTTTTTTATTAACATACCTACCAAACGAGTATCTATTGATTCATTGAATTTTCCAAGTTTCTTTAACATCAACGAATATATCCCGATCGTGTTAATTATTCTCTTTCTTCTTCATTTTCCTTTTGTTTTTCTTTTTTGATCTATTGTTTTCACTTGAAGATTTTCCTGCACGATCATATGTCACTTGCATCATATTAAATAATCAAGAAATATCGTTTCGTTTGATTGATAAAGTTAAACCGAATAATTCGATCGAATAAAAATCAGAGTAGATTGATTAATTTATAAATCTATTGTTTAAATTTCATTTATAATATATACGTACGAAAAATATTCAAGAATGCATGATCGAACGTGACGCCTGTACAAAACAGACAAAAATGTATACATCGGGAATGTATCTGGTGTAAGGAAATGTTTTCCTTTGACGATCATTGGGGTATTTTACATACTAAAATCGGTGGAGATGTGTTAAAGAAGACTTTTTGCAAAATTGTTCTTGACCTTGAAAGGGAAACCAACAGGCCGCGGACGAGACACATGTCTCATTTCTTTTGCTTTTTTTTTTCTAACACACAGGTCTTGCACAATGGAACTAACGCGTTAGGTAAACAGTCTAATAATAACTAACTCCTCACTCTTTATTAGCCTTTGAAATGTAAGCATATTGTAAATAATGTCGATAGAAGAGATAATGGAATTTTATGATATTTTTTTCAGACAACTATTAAATTGAGATCCAAGGTTCTATTGGCGCGTGATTGGAAATGTAGGGTTGGATATGTTGGGTACATAAAAAATTTTATCAAATCTGCTGTTGATTTTTTTCATAGATTTCTGTCGATCTTACGATCTTTCGGTGTGTTGAGTGATTCCTCCAAAGCGTACATTCCGTATATGATGGTTCACATAAAATGTTTTTTCTCTATTATGTCAACGTCCTTTAATAATATTTTTTGGTTTAGAGCAATAAATTGACAGAACCACATTTAAATGTTAATCTCCAATTTTAGACTTTCAAAATGTCATCGATATTATTATTAATATTTTAACGTTAATATATAATTTAGTGACGAATGTCTCTAATATATGAAATAATATATGTAATTAAATTTGAACATAATGTTAACCACGATAATCAGAAAATTTTTCTTCTGGGATCCAGAAACTGTTCGTAAAATTTCAAATATGTATTTTAATACATAACTTTGTAACATTTTGTAATCATCATATTAATATCTATGTTTATCGAATAGAATGAAATTATGTAACATTATTAATGAACAATGGAAGAATTATGATAAATCTTTTACGATGAAAACGTTTCGCTTCAAAAAAAGATAAATAATTTATGCTTCGACGTATTAAAACACGTCGTATATCACAAGATGCGCTTGGAACTGAATCGTATATAATGTCCTTAGAATTAATCGTATAATAAAGAAAAATAGAATAAAGATGTTCTGCAAAAAAAAAGAGAAACGGTTTAACAAAATTTATTCGACGAAATATTTTTGCTTATTTTATTTCTAAGATATACGCGCATTAAAACTCGTTGACTTAGATTAACAATTATAGACGATTATTACGTTACATGCGAATGAATATCACGTGTTTTGCCAAATTCCAAATGTAACTTATCATGGGTTTGGGTAGTCAGTGGAACAAATCATTTTGTTAAACTTTGGAACCCAGGTTCGCTGGATGCTGCTTACGTTTTGAACGTAACATTTTATTTTCTTATTGTATTGTAGAACAACTTGGCTCAATTTTTTTTGAGCAAAGCGAAAGCTTCACAATTTGATTTTTTGGAACAGTTGTCACTATTGGTTTTTTTTTTGACAAAGCGTGTAAAAAATATATAGATATCATGTACTATATTTTTCTTTCATGTATAAAAAACCAATACCAAAGAGATCCTGTGGAATTACGTTCAAAAGTATGTATCCATTTTTCTTTCTTAAACATTACATTTAGGTCTCGAGGACAACGATCTTTTTTATGCTCGATTGATAAATCTTCTTGAAACATTTATGACTTATTCCTTCGCGGGTAACGTACGTCCTTTTTTAGTGAAACAGAAAAGTAACTGTCATTCAATTACATTTCTTTCAATTGCCATCAGTCTTGAAAAGAGCACATTTCTTGTAATTTTTAAATATTTATTACTATTTTAACTCGTTATTTGGTTTCATTAACGTATAATTACTTTAATAATTATTTTTATATATAAATATTACAATTATTATTATTATTATTATTATTATTATTATTATTATTATTATTATCATTATGATGATGAAGTTAATTATTAAGATGAATACTGTACTCGATTAGGGATGGTCAAAATCAAAATTTAATTAATTTCAATTCATTAATTAATTATGTATTGTTGAAAGGATTTTTTAATTAAACTTATTAAATGAATCATTCCAAAATTTATTTCTACCTGTTCGTTAGCTTGAAGACCATGTTCCTCTTGATCATGACGTTGATCCTCTGGTACATATCGATCCTCGTTTTGTACCGGTATCTCTTAATCATTCTCAGGCAAAGCTTCCTCATGTTCTGGAGCGGCTTGTGCCTCCGCACTGGACACTTCCGGTTCCTCGATAGGTTCAGGACCATTTTTAAAGTTGGGCGATTGCAAGCCACCGAAGAAAGCTTCTCCACTGACCGCATTTCCTTGGGCAAAGATACCACTTGCTTGGCCACCGTTATTGGAACGACGTACTGGTCTATAATATCCGGTGAACATCATGGCTCTTTGGGGATAAGGTTGAATCGGTGTCCTTTTCTCTCTTACAAATAATACTGGGTTTCCATAGGGGTCCTCGTTTTCCGATGCATAAATAAAATTTGTTTCTTTTTATCGTTTTGCCATTATTGTAATATAAATCGATCAAATACTCTAAATAAATGAAATTTTTATAGATTCATCATTTAACTCGTTATTATAAATACACATATAAACTCTAAGTCTAAATTATTATCTTGATTTTTCAATATTTCTACTGTACTGTAATACAGACGGATTAAACTGAAGATCAATGGTGATCTTTCCCTCTAAACATTCATTCTAAATTATTTTCATAATTATTTCTTACTTTACAAGGAAAAAACTATTTTGAAACATTAAATAAACAATTCAAAAACATTGTTTTTAACAACGTCGAGAGTAATGAAAATATTGTAAAAATAATCAATTTACTTGGGGCATCCTGTGTATATTAATAGTTTCTAAATCGATATTTAAATTTTGTTGAATGTATACTTTAAGTCAGTTTTGTACCACAGGATATATGAATGATGAAAATACCCAGAATACATTCGTCGGTGATTCGGTTTCATTCTTTCAATCTAATTGCTTCATTTTATTTGTTATTTCAACGTCTAACGACTGTTCAATTATCTTCAGTTTGTCGCTGTCCTTTTTTGCTTTTTTAACAATATTCCTTTTTTAATTTTAATGAATCAAATTGTATTTTTTGGAAAATGTTAAAGTCTTTTCTTTACTTCTTCTTTTCTCTACTTTTCTTTTTTATGCATATGAAATTATTTCGAAAATATCAATTTGCTACTGTATAGGTGGGCAACTTCTTTCCCGTCCAAGGCTCTACGATCCCCACCATCAATTAATTCGATCTCCCACTATTTAATTGGCCAACACTCTATGTTTAAAAACGTGGAGGTCTTCTCTTTACACCTCATACTGGTATAGGATAGGGATAGATGAAATATAGGTATTATATCTGTGGTTGTAAGGAAAAACAGTACAAGTCACATGTTTTCACTTTCAACGTAAATATTGTTGTCTAATGATCTAATTGATAAAATCTTCTTATTACCAATGCTTTTGGGATCTTTTCAGTGTGTAAATATGAATGACCATATAGAATTGATTTACATTAAAAAAAAAAAAAATAAATAAATAAATAAAAAATAAAAAACCAGAATTGACAAGGCATGGTATTGTTAAATAGCGAGGATCATTTTCTTTCACTTCACCGGAGAAGTCGTTTTTCTTTGTAGTTCATTATCTTATAAGCGTTAATTTTTTAACAAGAGTGTCGTAAAAATTTAGGAATGAATTGAAATGGATATTTTTATACAAGATAAATTAAAATGATTTTTAGACCATTTATATATTTTTAATATGTACGTTTTATTCTATAACTCATATTTTGTATTAGATTTTCATTATAATTATTAATTATTAAAACGTAGATGAAATAAATTGTATATTTCATGTATGTCAAAGATATTACATTTTATTTTACTGATAATTATGAAGAATAACAAGTTTAATTATTATAATAAACTAGTGATTATTTCAAATCCAGATGATATTAGTTGTTGTTTAGTCTAAAATGAATTATAAAAATTAAGTTGTAACTTTTTTTTCCATAAATCCATTGTAACAGTATTGTCAAATATCTTGTTGTTTTACTTGAAAATAATACTCTATGCAAGAAAATGTATATATTGTACAAGTTGCTCTACATATTTCAAACATATTTATAGTTGCATTTTTATATAAGAGTTATCTACATAAGTGTTCCCAGATTATTTACCATAACTACCACGATATCCGCCATAATGTCCGCTTTCGTCCCCATGGTGATGCTCATGATAATGTCCGTGATCATAACCACCGTGAGGTCCACTGTCATGATGGTGTCCATGTCCTTAAGTATTTTAAAAATCAGCAGTTCTATTCAATCTTAATAACATGAAGTCTAAAACAATTCAACAACATCAACATAAATTATTCTATAATGAAAAATAATATTTTAATAAGAAATTCAAACTCCTTGATTCATACATCAAGGTAGTATAAAACTAGAAGTATGTTTATACTACATGTATAAACTATAAATATGTTTTAAATAAAGAGATTTAAAATGATATTATTTTTTTTTTTAGACAAAATTATTTTCTAAACAAAGTTATAAGCTAAGCCTATACTTAGGAAGGATTTACCTTCCTTTGGTTTTGTTAGGACCGTAAGAAAAGTTAAAGTTATTGCTACGCAGAGAATCAAAATGGATCCAAAGATCTTCAACATTTTTATAATACAATCTATTGTTCCACAGGTTTTAATAACAAAAATAATCATCAACGGAGTGTTTATATTGTTTCAACGTGTTCCTTGGTAACGTCAAATGTGAAATGAGGTACAAAATCATCTTTTCCAGGCTTACATATATTCATTTAGAGATCAGTTTGACGAGATAGTCATAAAATTTTGCGGGATGCGTCAAGTTGAAGAAAGAAAACAGTATTTTTATTAACATACCTACCAAATGAGTATCTATCAATTCTTTGAATCTTTCAATTCTCATTAGCGTCAACGAATATATCCCGATTATATTAATTATTCTGTTTCTTTTCCGTTTTTCTTTTGTTTTTTTCTTTAATTTATTGTTTTTATTTAGAGATTTTCCTAAAAAAGATCCTAGATCAAATGTCACTTGCATCATATTAAATAATGAAGAAATATCGTTTCGTTAGATTGGTTGAGTTAAACCGAATAATTCGATCGAATAAAAATCAGAGTAGATTGATCAATTTATAAATCTATTGTTTAAATTTCATTTATAATATATACGTACGAAAAATATTCAAGAATGCATGATCGAACGTGACGCCTGTACAAAACAGACAAAAATGTATACATCGGGAATGTATCTGGTGTAAGGAAATGTTTTCCTTTGACGATCATTGGGGTATCTTACATACTCAAATCGGTGAAGATGTGTTAAAGAAGACTTTTCGCAAAATTGACCTTGACTTTGAAGAGGAATCCAGCTGGCAGCGGACGAAACACACGCCTCCTTTCTTTTCCTCTCCCTCCTTTCTTCCGCTCTCTTCTCTAACATACAGGTTTCGCACAATCGTACTAACTTGTTAGGTAAACAGTCTAATAATAACTGACTCTTCACTCTATATTTGCCTTTGAAATGTAAACATAGTGTAAATAATGTGAATATAAGAGATAATGGAGTTTTATGATCTTCTTTGAAAACAACTATTGTATTGAAACGCAAAATTCTATTGATATGTTGAGAATATAAAAATATATGGATAATTCTACGGCTGTGTTTTTTCATAAATATTCACCGATCCAAAGATTTACATTATTCAAGTTATACATCCTGTATAGGGTGGTTCACATAAAGTTTCATAAACCGTTTTCTCGCCACTGTATCTATGTCCTATGTATCTGTGTTCATAAGCTTTTGTTTTATCATAGTAGTAAATTGTTTGAACCATTTAGATTTTAAACTACAATTGCAAACTTTCACAATGGCATCGATTTTGTTATTAACATTTTATTCTTAAAATATCGTATAGTGTCTAATGTATAAAAGTAATATAAGATAATGATAACTATTAAAATCAGAAAATTTCTATGCCGGGGTTCAGAATCTATTGGCAAAATTTCAAATATGTAGTTAGTATAATAACTTTTAGAACATTTTATAATGATATGAAATTACGTAACATTATTAATAAAGAACATTTGGAGTGAGAAAGGGAAAAGAAGGGGAGGGGGAGAGTAGAAGTATGAGTATGGAGATGGCGAGTATATGTTTGAACTGGAAGCCCAGGCGGTAGATAGAATGTAGCTCTCTCTCTCTCTCTCTCTCTCTCTCAATTAATCGTTCAGTCATTTAAGCGTTAGTTTAGTTTAGTTAAGCTAGTATGTAAGATGGTTGTAAGTGAATAGGTGTAAGTGTTACAGGATTAAAATGTATATAGGAGTTGTAAGAGGTTTGGGTACGTTCCTCTGAAAAGCGCCTTCAATCCCCGTGAGGAAGAATAAATATATCTATTTATTTATTAATAAACAACATAAGATTAATTTTGTACGAGGAAGACGTTTCGCTGATAAAAAAAAAAAAAAAAAATAAACAGTATATGCTTCGGCGCATATAAGAACATGTCGTACTTGGAAAGTTAATTTTATTAATTTTATAATAAAGGAAACCGGAATAAAGTTATTCTGTGAAAAGAAAAAACGAAATTCGGTTTAACAAAATTTATTCGACGAAATATTTTTCCTTATTCTATTTCTAAGATATACACGCATTAAAATTCGTTTGCTTAGATTAACAATTATAGACGATTATTACGTTACATGCGAATGAATATCACGTGTTTTGCCGAATTCCAAATGCCACTTGTCGTGGGTCTGGATAGTCAGCAGAACGAATTATTTCGTTTAGTTCTGCTACCCAAGTTCGGTGGATGCTGCAATGTTCGGTACGTTTTGAACGTAACATTGTATATTACGAACAACATTGTTGTGAGCAAAGCGAAAGCTTTACAATTTGATCATTTAGAACAGTTGTCACTATTTTTTTTCTTGACAAAGCATGTAACAAAAAAATATGGATATCATGTATGATATTTTCCTTTCGAGTTTAAAAAACCAATAGCAGTGAGATACTATAGAATTACGTCCAAAAGTATGTCGTCATTTTTCTTTCCTAAACATTACAATTAAGTCTCGAGGATAACGATCTTTTTGGGCTAGGTTGATCGATCTTATTGAAACATTTACGACTTATTCCTCCGCGGGCGATGTACGTCGTTTTTTACTGAAAACAAAAAACAGTAATCGTTCAATTATTACATTTCTTTCAATTGGTATCAGTCTTAAAAAGAATATTTCACAATATTTAACTATTATTACTAAGTGTCACTAATATATAATTATATGAAAAATTATTTTTATAATTTATAAATGTTTATTATTATTATTATTACTATAATTATTGTTACTATTAGTATTGTCATTATTAATATTATTATTATTATTATTATTATTATTATTATTAATTTTCATTATCTTAGAGTGCTCACCCATTTGGTGATCCGCCATATGCCGTCGCAACAGAACTAGCAACACCACCTTTACCGGTTGAATAACTGTTAGCTATGGCGGTTACCGCTCCAGGTGGGGATCCAGAGGATCCAGCACGAGTGGATGCACCAGGGAAACTAAAGACCATTGGGAAAAAATTGTTCAGGTTTGGGTAGCCTTGACGACGACGATTACCCTTGAAAGGTACGAAAGGTACAACAGGATCCTCATCTTCGTCATATACGTCGTCCTCATCCTCGTCATCTTCTACCTGAACTGGGACCTTCTTTTTTTTGCTAAGACTAACCTTTGGACGATTATTTACCGTTGCTTCGGTAGAAGGTGCAATTGGCTCTTCTGCTGGTACAGGTGTTTCGATTTCTGGTTTCGAAACGTTTACTTCCTGTTGCATGCATTCGTATCATGTTAATTGTTAAGATGAATACCGTACTCAATTAGGGGAAGTCAAAATCAAAATTTAATTAATTTCAATTCATTAATTAATTATGTATTGTTGAAGGGATTTTTTAATTAAACTTATTAAATGAATCATTCCAAAATTTATTTCTACCTGTTCGTTAGCTTGAAGACCATGTTCCTCTTGATCATGACGTTGATCCTCTGGTACATATCGATCCTCGTTTTGTACCGGTATCTCTTGATCATTCTCAGGCAAAGCTTCCTCAGGTTCTGGAGCGGCTTGTGCCTCCGCACTGGACACTTCCGGTTCCTCGATAGGTTCAGGACCATTTTTAAAGTTGGGCGATTGCAAGCCACCGAAGAAAGCTTCTCCACTGACCGCATTTCCTTGGGCAAAGACACCACTTGCTTGGCCACCGTTATTGGAACGACGTACTGGTCTATAATATCCGGTGAACATCATGGCTCTTTGGGGATAAGGTTGAATCGGTGTCCTTTTCTCTCTTACAAATAATACTGGGTTTCCATAGGCGTCCATCATAAGTGAAACTGAAAGGATAAACCTCTCTCTCTCTGAATCATGTCATTTCATTTGAAATTATATTACGTCTGAAATGAACCGTTCGTGATAAGTTATATGTAGGAAGCACGTACGATTTGAATCAAGCTACGCATACAGATTACTATATCTGCGTGGGTGCGTGAGTGTGTGTGTGGCCCATATTTGAAAGCCTGTTAATATTATCATTGGCAACTCAATCCGTTAGCTCTTATTGAGTAGTACATGCTTTTATTTTAATTCTATATGGACTAATCCCAATAAAGCAATGGATGAGTCTGGAAGACTTGAATGAGGTTTTAAACATCTTATCATTTAATAATCTAGTGATAGAAGATCTGAACGACTTTTTTTAAACTATTTGTAATACCAGATTTTAAAAGGATCGATTACAATTTTTATTAATCATGCATTTAGATGATCAAAACTCAAGATATCTAGACTCACCAGGTTCAGCTGGTATAGCTCGAGACTCCACCAGAACCACCGTCATCGATGCAAACAAGATGCAAGAAAGTATCGTCGAGGAGGTAGTCATCTTGGACGATGAATTCCAAATTCTTGATAAGAATATTAGGTATAAGTAGATAACGTATTATGACAACACTCTATGTTTCTTCACTCGTTATCGAAGCACTAGCACCTACTCTAGTTGGTGTACCTGGTGCAGGAACCTTTAGCACGATGATGGCATTGTTAGCCGTTGCCGTACGCTTTTATACCATGCCTGTGGAATCGTTGTCCATGTGTGACGAACGGGACGGTCATATGGGATGGGTTGTCTACGTAGATACGGGGATGGTATCTTCTCTTAAGACTCCCCACCCCAGCCCTCTTCACCACCATTTTACTTACCATCCGTCGTTATTCGTCAGATGCTCCTGGTGTCCAGCCAACGTAGAGAGGAGAATCGCCGTAACGCACATCGTTCCTCGACGGTAATACGTGATCGTCCTTCGAGATGAGACGGCAGCTTAATCTGATGCATTAATTGGGATCCCCACCGATCGCAATCTGGTTTCGGGAGATCGTGCACCGATCGCGAATGACTGTCCTGTTCGATACAGGAGTCCCGTTTTCTCGTCTGCCAAAACTGATTTACCCTTTCCTGTCAAGTGTGATCTTCTTTTTATTTTCTCTCTCTATCTCTTCTTCTATTTTTTGTTCCGCAAGTCTTTTTTTTTATTTCTTTTTCTTTTTTATTTATTTGAGAAATTACAGACTTTCATAGAAGCGTAAGTGACATTTATTTGTTTTTTGTTTCTTTTTTTTTTAAATGGTTTTACCATCATCATAATGTAGATCGATATAAAACTCTGGATATGTGAAAAATGCAAATTTTTTGAGATTGATCATTTAGCTCATTATTATAATTACTGACACGTGCGACACATATCAGCTCAGTTGAAATTATTGATATATGTTCTTTAATAGCTCCATAATTGGTAAATTGAATCTTTCCCTGAATATTTAACTCGTATCATTTTTATAATTATTTCTGTGTGTAGAGATGGAAGAAACTTTGTCTTGAAACGTTGAATAAACGAATGAAAGATTTTTTTCAACAATGAAAACAATTTTATCAACAATGAAAATAACGAATATATTATAAAGATGATTGTGTTAAACGGGACATCCAATGTATATATTAATAATTTCTGAATCGATTAAAAATAAGAAAAAAAAGAAACCAACCATATTTTTCTTTCTTTTCTTATTTTTCTCCTTTTTAGATTCTCAAAAGAGAAACATGGTGAAGCTTTCTAATGAATTCAATCGAGGAACGGATCGAATGTGAATGGTTTATACTTCTTTTCACTTTTCCTTCAATCCCTTCGCGAGGGTGCGAGATGTTGACTCATGGATCGAGTCAAGATAAAAGGATCTAAAGACGGGCGACGAATAGAGGAGAACGAAAGGTTCATACATTTTCAATTGTTCTATAAATATACAGAATCTGAGAAACGAACCAATCCTATACCTTTCTTCTCCCTTCTGCCTTTTTCTTTTTTTTTTTTCTTTTTCGTTGACGTATTCGCAGTTTCGCGAGAAATTACGTTTTCGGAATTTTTATCTTTATTAATTCTTCTTCTCTTTCTAAAAGAAAAGAAGAAAAGGAAAAGAGAAAAATATTTCAAAAATAATTCAACACCTTTTTCTTTCCAAATTCACATTTATATATCTTGTATTAAATCTATAGAATCGTAGATGAGAAAAATAGATTTATGATTTTAATATAATCAAATATAGTTATGTTTTTTATGACTTTGAGATGTTTTTATATAAATTTTCATACAACAATAATAATGCACAAATATGATGAATTAATAATAAATATATTATTTCTTTCTGTTCTAATATTTATCTATTTTTATGAAAATTCTCAAAGAAAAAAATATTTCCTCACCTTTTTTTTTAAATCCATATTCGAATATCTTGTATTAAATTTATAAAATCGTAGATAAAAAAAAAATAGATTTTAGAATCTCGATATAATCAAGTACAGTTAATACGTTAGTTACTTTGAGATATGTTTTCTATTTTAATTTTAATACAAAAATATTTATTTCGTAATATCGCAAAAAAATGAAAAATAAAAAATACATTTATTCGTTTGTTATAATATTCTTCTATTCTTATGTAATTTTATAAGAAAAAGAAACAGTAGAAAAATACTTTAACATTTTCCTTTCAAATCGATATTTATATATCTTGAATTAGATCTATGCAATCGTAGATGAGAAGAATAGATTTATTTAATCAATTATAGTTAATTTGTTAATAACCGAGATATTTTTTTTATTTAATTTTCATACGAAAATATTTATTTCGTAATATTGCATAAATATGACAAATTAAAAACAAATATATTAATTCATTCTATTCTAATATTTGTTTTTATATAATTCTAAAAAAGAGAAGAAGAAAAAATATTTCAACATTTTTTTTTAAATCAAAATTTATATATTTTGTATTGTTTATTTATATATCTTGTATACAATCGTAAATGAGAAAAATAGATTTAGAATTTCGATATAATCAAGTATAATTAATTTGTTGGTGATTTCAAAAACTGATCTTTTTTTAATTTTCATATTGAAGTATTTGTTTCGTAATAATGTAAAAATATGACAAATTAAAAATAAATACCCTTATACGTTCTATTACGATACTTGTCAATTTTTATGTAATTTTAATGTACAGTGTAAAGTTGTTAATGTTAAAAACAGAAACAAATAACATTTATATTTAATCTTAAAAATATTTTTTAATAAATCAAATAATGCTTAATCTTCGTAGTCGCAGTCCTTTCTCTTACGTTGTAGTGTTTTTAGTTGTTAGTTATCAATGTTAAAAAATAAAAAAAGAACAAAAACAATTTGATTATTGTCAATATGAAAAATATTTTTTAATAAATAAAAAAAGAAATTAAATCCTCGCAATCATAATTTTTTTCTTTATATTGTAGTATCTCTTTTTTTTCGTTTTTATCGAGAACATGAACATTTAGATATTATTTATCTGGAAAGAAAAGGAAAAAAAGAAAAGAAAGAAAAAGGAAAAACAACATGAAGAGAAATGACGTAGGGTTAGAAAGGGATGAGCAATTGTAGTTTCTCCTCGATAAAGTCGTAGCTGAAGAAGGGAAGAACGGAGAAGAAGGGACACTGACACGTCAAGGCGGATCTGCCTGGGTCCGCTTAGGATTCAGGACACGATGTCCACGGCCACCGCCATTGGACTCTTACGGACTTTTGATCGTCCTCAAGAATTATCGTCGCCTCTGACCAGTCATACTCCAGACGTTTGAGCGAGTATGACTGACATAATATTAATATTAAGAGGTCTCGGATCTGCGTAGGAAGTTACGTCAAACAAACGTCATTATTCCTACCCAGTAAGTGACGATAGTTTCTGATAATGGAATCTGGCCGATTTGGTCTTCCAATTTTTTTTTATTAAAATATAATATAATATATAATATTGTATATATACATATATACAGTGCAAACCGTAAAACTCGATGTAAGTTATATAATTCGGTGATGATCCCATAATTGGTTATACAAATGATCTTAATTAAATTTATTAAACTCTAATTCTTCTTCTGAGTTAATTTTACAAAAGGAAGGAAAAAAAATATATATAATATATTATATATTATTATTATATATTACATATATTATATATTAAGTATTGAATATATTATATATATTATATATTATATATTATATATTATATATTATATATTATATATTATATATTATATATTATATATTATATATTATATATTATATATTATATATTATATATTATATATTATATATTATATATTATATATTATATATTATATATTATATATTATATATACATACAAGGTAAACTGTAAAACTCAATATAAGCTATAATAATAGCTAATGATACCATAATTCGTTGTATAAACGATCATAAATAAATTTATTAAACGCTATAATAGTTTCTTTATTTTATTTATTGTTATTTTTTTTTGAATCGCTATCGGTCGACATTTTTTTTGCAGCAAGATTTTCGAAAGAATTTTAAATAAAATTATTTCATTTTCCTTTCCGTTTCTTTTTTTTCTAATTTTTTTCTTTGTTATTAATACTATAATACTAGTTTGCCTGAGTAGAATGATAAACAATTTTTATAATCCTTTTTTGAAATTCTACAAAGGTCTTGCTAGATTTCCTGTACATTTGTGTAAAACTCGCTCCGATTTATGTACGGGGTCATCGTACTCAGCGAATTTTGGGTTGCGTCGTATAGGAAGATTCTTTTTTTTTCAAGTTTTAAGACCGACCACGCGCACCCATCATGATCGGAATATTAATTGATGAGTAGAACAGTAGACCGAAGTGAGCTCGATCTCATTTATATCAATAAAGAACGTAAAAGGAAGGTAGAAAACTGTGTCAAATTCGTTTTGACTTATATATTAATTATATTATAAATAAATTTTTTTGAATTTTTAAAGTTTCGTTAAATCTTATATTTTTATCACGTAAAATAAAATTTTATTTTAATATTTGTTAACATTAGATAAATAAAAACTTTTCTTTCTTGCATATTTTTCTTCTCGTTTGATCCAAAAATCTTTTCGTTCAGTCATTTTTTTATTGTTAATTCTAATGATCTATTTTATTCTTCATTCAATGGATTGTAGATTCGCAGTATATCGATAATTATGTTGTTAAGAAAGAATGTAAGGCGAACCGGAAACAAGGCTTCTCGATGGATTCTTAAATTCGATCAACGATCGATTCGTATCGCTGATCTTATTTGCAATCGCTCGTAAACAACGTCTGTTAGCTCACGCAGGCAGCTTCGATGCTGCTCTTATGTTAATCGTTGATGCAACTTCCATAATAATGAAATCTCCTATCGATCTATTCTAAAATCTTTCTTTTCTTCGATTTCCTTCGCTATTCCGAAATTTGAATTTCATTTTTTTTTGTCATGCTAGAATTTATTACTATTATTATGATTTATTATAAATTAATAATATTTATTAAAAAGTTGATCGATCAACAGATTTTGAGATATTTTTGTTTTTATTCCAAAAATAATTAGAAAGATAATATAGATAAATAAATTATAATTTATACGTTATATTAATTATTATTATTATTATTAATATAACGTATTGAGTAGATATTAATTATATATTAATATATAAATTATCATATTGATATATAATATAGCGTAGTTTGCTAGAATTTTGTTAATTTAAAATAGATCGTCGTTAAAGGGTATATTTTACGAAATGAATATTGTTACTTTTCAACTAATTAATCCAATTAAGAGCACGTCCATTTTTGAGTTAATTTGACGGAACAGAAAACAAAATATGGCGAAGTGCAGATCTACGATATGAATATGCAATTCATCGGGATCGATATCCTGCGTTGACGAAGAAAGTAAGCCGCAATGGCAGGAAGTATCAAAATATTAAAATCAATCTTATTTTTGATCGGCTAACGGTTATTATTATTAGAATAATGATGACGTCTCGGTGCGTATAAGTTCCGCTAAGAATCGGATTTGTTGTTTTTTAAATATCTTAACAACTGATTATAATTCATATCTGAAAAATTTTTCATTTAATTTTAATTTTTCATTAAATTTGTCATTTAATTTTCAATTTTTTTATTACATTTATAAATATCAGGAGTCATATTGATTATATATATATATTATTCATATTTTATAAATAATATATTAAAAGTAAATAATATATATGAAAAAGGAATGATTTCAAATCTAAGAATTTTAATTTTAACGAAACTTCGTAATACTTAATAGTAATGATTTTTATTTTCGATAGAAATTTACTTTAAACAGAGAGGGGTGAGGAGTATTGGAGAGTGAAACAATCCCTTTAATAAATTCGATCGACAATTTCGATTGTTGGTCTAATTTTTTGTTGTACAGATTCATATTGAAATTTTTCAGAGAAATGAAGAAATTTGTTAAATGAATATCTCGTGTTTTTTGTTTCGTACATTGTCGATAAAAATTTTTCAGGATGAAAAAGTTTCGATCGCGTACAAAAGGCATAATTTAAGGATTTCTTAGGAATCGTCGAATATTTTCGGCAGCATGTCTTTTTCTCTCTCTTCTTTTCCTTTCTTTTCTCTTTTTTCTTTCTTTCTTTTTCTTTCTTTTTTTTCGTGAATATACATTGGTATCCGTCAATGGAATCTCATTTTCTTTCTCTCCCTACCGTATATAAGCTCAGAATTAAGATTAGCCAAAGTCGAATTACGCGACTTGTGCAACGTGCTCGCTCGACTCGTTCGTCGACTCTCCTGAGAAATTCCAAAGCTATGTACCGATTAATATGCGTATCTCATAGTTACCTACGTTAGATGCTACACGAATATTTTCGGATAATTTTGATATGATAAAAATCGATTTATATATACATATATATGTATATGTACATATATACGTATACGTATAAAATCGAGTTCTATTGAAAAAAAAGAAAGATAAAAAAAAAACTGAAGTCGATCTTGATTTTTTCAAATCAACAATAATTCATCATATCGGTCCGTTGGAGATAAACAACATTTGTCTAAACAAAATTATGGACAATCATTATAAAATTATTTGCAAATAAATTTAAAATAGCAAAATAAATGAAACGAAAAAGAAATTTAATTTGAAATATAATAACTTATTATAATGAATTAAATAATATAATAAAACAAATATATATGGATTGTATTGATAATAGAAACTGTGTGTTGTGAAATAATAAAAAGAAAAATGAATATGAACTTATAATAACTTATTATAGTAAAATTACATAATATCAAGAAACAAATATAAATCCATCATATCGATAATAAAAACTATGTGTTTGTAAATAATAAAAAGAACAAAAAATTATAGACTTATAATAACTTATTACAACGAAATTAAATAATATAATAAAACAAATATAAATGGATCATATCGATAATAGAAACTATAAGACTACGTCAATGAACGCATCTGCGTGTTCGTGCCTGCGTGTAAGATAGAAAAAGAAATTAGAAGAAAAAAAAGAAAGAAAGAAAAGAGGAAAATGAATGAAAGTGATCGTTAAACAAAATGAGTAGCGGGCACGTGAGAGCGTGGAACGCTTTCGAAGGAACGTATCCTGCTGATCAGCAGTCAGGAGATCGAGTTGGGGTCCTCCGCATGGGATTTAGCGTCCAGGTTTTCCAGGGAAGACATAAAATAGTCGCAGGTGTATCGTCGGCCGACATAAACGCTCGCGCGCGGCTGCTTGCACATACAAGGACTACGAATCCTGAATCGATAAAGAAATCGATGCAAAGGAGGCTTCTTAGCTCTATGGAATATACCTCTGACAATCAGCCACCTGCGAACCTTCTTATTCCTCTTCCATTTCTACTTTTCCATTTTTATTATTATTTTTATTTTGCAAAGAACGAACTCTTAGAAGACTCCCACCGTGAAAATCGATCGCGAAACGATTTTATATTCGATACAACGAATCTACGTTTCCGGAGTTTAACGAGCCATTGCTCGATCCTTTTTCTTTGTTAATTCTGACGTCAACCGTACGAAGAGAAATTACATGTCTTTTTTAAATAATGATATTCAGTTTTTGTTACGTAATATATATATATATATATATATATATATATATATATATCATAATTTTAATAAATAAATAAATAAATACATTCTGAATTATACAAAAACTTATGGAATAAATTGATCGAAATGTGATACGTTTTATTATTATTTCATGCTAATATTACTTACGGTAGGTAAAAAACAAAACTTTTGTTAAAAGTAAAATATGCGATTGTATGATTATTAAATGAAAAAAAGAGGAATAGTTATTTTTTATTTTCTTCCATTATTTTTCTTTTTTTTTCAATCCAGAAGATAGAATGATCTTTCTTATATCAGGATTTAATGTTTAGGATGTCTGATTATAAGTATGACTTCATCGTCATAAAATATGATATGACGTTAAATATGCGAATTACTAACGAAATACAAAAACTACCATCCTTTGCGAACTGTCTCGTATTCGACGTGATAAAATATATTTATTGATTTATTTTGTCAAATTATGTTCGTAAATCAAAATTCAACTATCTTCTTTCGAGTAACCAATGTTAATCTCGTACATTCTTGCGCGTCCTTCCTGTCCGTCGTAATTAATGGACTTATTTACGAGATCATGGCAAAATATATTCTCTATCGAAATATAAAAACAATGTAATTCTTAAAAATAAAATTTTAACGCAGACTTTTCCTATGTGATCTTTATATTTTCAAATATTTCATTTGTTATTAATTTATATATATATATATATATATATATATATATATATATATATATATTATTTTTTTGATCTAATCCAAATGTTAGAACCCGATGAGGTCCTTCTTATATTAAGATTCATCGTTTGGGATGTCAAATTAAAAGTATGACAAACTCCGACGTCAGGAAAGACCGCGAGTCTAGCCACGCATTCACCATAAAATATATGACGCTAGCTGCGAATAATGCACGGAATACAAAACTACCTCCCTTCGCGAACTATCTCGTATTCCACGTGGTAGCACATTTGTTTACTGAAGCCGAACTTTGACGTAAATCAAAATTCAACGGTCTTCTTTCGAGTAACCAACGTTAATCTTTTACATTCTTTCGCGTCCTTTCCGTCCGTCGTAATTAATGTACTTATTTACGAGATCGCTTGGATTATTGCAAAATAGATTTTCTATCGTAATAACAACAGAAACATAAAAGGAATATAATTCTTAAAAATAAAATTTTAACTTTGACTCTTCCTACGTAATCTTTATATCTTCGAATGTATCTACGCATTTTTCATTTAATACATATATATATACATATATATATGTATAGAACTTTTTTATTTCTATAAGATTTATAATGCTTGAATTAATAAGAAAAAAAAGTAAAAAGAAAAAAAATAAATAAATAAAAAAAAAAAAAAACGATTGCGATATACTAAATGGACGCATTGAATTTCGTTCGAAAGTATTTCTTTTTGATTATTTAAAAAAAAAAAATATATATATATATATATATTTAAGACCGTCAAGTCAAATTGGACGTCCTTCTTATCGGACTTCGTTATTGGATTTTATAGAGATAAAACAAAAAGGAGAAAAGAAGTCGGTTAACGTGGGTCTCACTCATATTTTGGAGGTGCGTGTCACGTGCTCGCGTAGTATCTCGTGCTACAAACGGTAGGGGGTGCATAACTCGTTGCTTGGTACATCACGGCATGACGATCGTGATGGCGGCTATCTTTTGAGACCGGCTTGCCATATTTCAGCCAAACGATTTTTTCAGCTCACAGCGGAACGCGGAATGCCTGCCAATTAGAATTGCGCGGCAAACGTATTGTTCGTTCGTGACGTGATGCTTATTAGGCTGCATCCAATGCACAAGATTCGTTTTGTTCTGTTCTTTTTTGTGTTAATTTTTTTATTTTATTCTTGTTTTTTTATGCACGACCCCTTTTCATCTTCTTCTCTTGATTTTCTACTTTCATTCATATGCTCGACTTTTAGTTTATTTTTCTTATTTGAATTAAAAACTAACAGAGATTAACAAAAAAGGGATCGAATATTATATATATATATATATATATATATATATATATATATATATATATATGATATCTATTATCAATGTGATTCAAATAATTTATTACAAACATTTTCAAAAATTTGTTTATAATTTTATTGAAATGAAAAAGAAAGAAAGAAAAACGAAATATATGTGTTTTTTCTTATATATATTAAACAAATAACTCCAAATATTAATATTAATACGAAGTATCAATATTTAATATTAATAGATAAAACAATTACAATAAATACGTATTCTTTAGGATTAGAAATTGAATTTCGTATAAGAAAGTAAGAATATAAAGATAAAGAAAGGATAATCAATTGGGAAATTTATTAATTAGGATACTGATATTGAATATATACACGTTGGAAATGTTATGACACAGAAAAATTTTTATTAAACTTTTGATACATGAGCCGGGTCCGAAAGATAGTCGAAACGTGTGATCACAGATGAGGGTGGGGATTTGTGCGGTTGTCCTCGTTGTTTAATTTTTTTTATCGTTTCTGAGACTTCAGCAAGTATCCCGCGACTCCAAGATCCAAATATCTAAAATATTTGTTACTAATTGTATTAAAGAAAAAATTAGAAAAGACAAAGAAACTTTAAATACAATTTAATCCTTCTATGAATTAATTTAAATATTTGTATATATCATTATTATTATCATTTTTTCTTTTTTTTTTATATAAGCTTCAATTGTAACTATTAAATAATCGTCGCATAGTTTTTATTATTATCATTATTACTTATAAATAATAATTATTGTTTAAATTTTTCGATGATATAATGCTGTAAAGTTTTATTTGTACGTTATTGCAAAATATCTTCGTGAGTTTTGAAACGAATTAATACAATTTGTAAAATCTATTTCTAATCGCTACAAAAATTGTTTAATTAACATTATCAAGTCTCACCTTGTTTGGAATTTAACAGATCCACGCTTTGCTCTAGCCACTGTTGTAACACGACTCCCGTCGCTTGAAACGAGCCTGGATGCAACTGGAGTTGATTTTTCAGGCGAACCGGTAGTACCCGATGGTACGTTTGAAAGTAATCTTTTACCTTGACGATTTTCCTTAGATTTTCTTCGTACGCTTAGATCGGATGATACGATAATTTCATCGAATGTTGTTCCATAAATTGATGCTGTTCTCGAAAGATTAGAAATTTTATTACTTTAATTCGATATTAATCAAATAATAGGTGAACAAATTAAATCGATGATATATCTATTAAAAGAAATATATATATATATATATATATATATATATATATATATATATAGAAAGAGAGATAAAATATATATACAGTGTGTCTTATATAAAATGTTAAAAATTCCGTTTTATGAAGTATATATTTGTAACACTTTATATGGATCATCCTATATATATATAACAAGTTTTTTTTAAAACATTATCGCCATCTAATCGTGTAATACACTAACCTTATATCGAACAAAGAACTATATGTGCAACTTACATTTTGGAGGGGGTACCTGTCCTTGAGCGTTGATCATTACACATGCCAATATGATTACCGAAAGAGCCAAAAGTTTCCTCATATTTCAAAATGTAATTTTGAACGTGTTCCAAAAATTTCGAATTTCGTTTCTTTTTCCCTTCCTTTTAGACCTTCGGAAACAAACAAACAAATAAACGAAAAGATGTTCACAATTGTTATCATATTACGTTTAATTTACTAATCAGCACAAAGCGATATCCCATATAATACGTCAAAATGATATTATTATTTACTCCCTCGGTTCGACGTTTTACGAAAAGAAAAAACAAGACAAAAATAAAAGATAAAAAAAAAGCAGAAAAGAAAAAAGAAAAAAGTTCTACGATAAATTATCTTAGTTTCTTATGAACTTTGACCTTAGTAAAACAAAAACAAAAGAAATTTGTTCAACGTCACTCTTGAACGTAGATAATACAAACATTTAAATGTTAGACAGTAGAATAATAATATAAATAAAAAGAAGAAGATGAGGAGGAAGGAGAAGAAGAAGAAAAAGTAGAAGAGGAAGACGAAGTAGAGGAAAAAGAAGAAGGAAGAAGTTGTCGTCTACTCACCGAGGATAACCAGAAGATACTTTCCGAGTCGACAACCGCACGAGAAATGCGGGCACAATGGCGCGGGAACCTTCAAGAGAGCACCGTGTGCATTTGCTATAGTGAGTGGAAAACAGGAACACAGAGCGTGGTCCATGTACGGGAGGAGGCGTTTTAAAAGCGTCGGAGACTGTAGTTTCTTGCACTGGACAGACCACTTTCTATTTCATTTTTTTCCTTCGTATCTCTGTTTCTCTCTCTCTCTCTCCTTCTATCTATCTATCTCTCTCTCGTACTTTTTCTCGTTTTCTATCTCTTTTCTACACACGATTTACTACGTCTGCCTTCTTTCTATCTCATTCTTCTTATTGACTGGTTTACCGGCTGGTGAAATCACGTGCCCAACAGGACCGTCTAAAGCGTGGTTAACGAACTACCTACAGAGTGAAATCATCTTTTCATCTTTTTCTTCCTTTTGACTCTGGTTCGTCTTTATTATATCTTTTATTTTCCATCGGCAGCTGGAAGAAGTGGTCATTGTTTTAAAAAATTTCTTATAAACCCGAATTCTGTGATTTGTTTCTTTTTTTTTTTTTTAATAATGATAAAAATATCACTAAGATATTTCGTTCGGTCGTCGGATTTAATTTTTAGGATAGACGAATTTTCGTTATCGAAGATTCGTTATAGTACGTGTTGGATAATTAATATTTTGAAAATTTCTATGAAATAATGTGTCCATTAAATTTTTATTCTGAATAAGATTTATGTGTCTAGCGATAGTATACAGATGGTAATCTTTACTGATGGTCCACTTAAAATGTTACAAATCACTTTCTACTCGAAATTTCTTTTTATTCTATATAAAATGCAGACGACTTTGGAAATAAATTTTATGAGGCTTCTCTTACGTTGAAAGAGAAAAGAAATCTATTATTTATATTTACACCCCTTTTTACTTAAAACATTAAATAAATCTGTATTCATTTCTATCGTATTATTTAATTATTTCGTATCAATCAATAATATTTATGTTGGATATTAACCGAGTTTTATTATAATATATAATCTTAAAGAGTAAAGATATACGCGTATAAATGTATTTATAATTTATAATTCAATGTTGATGAAAAAAATCAATTGAATTATTTGTATAAAATATTATTTCGAATTGGTCGATTTAATTGTACGAAGAATAGAAGGGTATCAGAAAACGGAGGTTGCGGCACTGAGAAGATCGCATGTGCAGATCGTCCGGTCATTGCACGGAGCTTTTCGGATCTCCATTTTACGTCTTTGCTTTTTAGAAGTCCTCCTCCTTTTGGCTTCCCTTTGTGCTGTTAAACCCCAACCCTCTTTATCTTCTTCTTCTTCTCTCCTTCTTTCTTCCCTTCTCTCAAAGATTCTACTACAACTGCTCTCTCTCTCTCTCTCTCTCTCTCTTTCTTTTTCTCTCTTTCTCTTTCTCTCACAGCATCGAACCTGGCGTTGTTTCGTTGGTTTTATTTTGAAGAACATCTGGTGACTGGTTTCGATACAAAGGAAACTTGCTTCTCAGGAAATCTCAAGAGAAGAGGGTGGTTTCTCTCTTGTCTTAACTATGCACTTCATTTACTTATAAATAGTGACATAGAATGTCTGTAAACAACCAAGATCGCCTACGACATTAATCCTAATAATAATGATGATCATTACGACCTTAATAAGGTTGATAAGAAAAAATAAGTTATCGTGTAATCTATATATCGATCATCTCACAATTTTCTCCGATAGATCTATAAAGAAACGGAAATGATACGTTAAATATAACATTTTAAATATTATCGTGGTATACTTTTTGGAAAAATGAAAAATAAACAAAAGTTAAGCGACGATTCGTTCGAAGAAAGTCTTCCTTCTCAGGAAAATATAAAGAGAAGAGGGTGGTTTCTCTTTTGTCTTAACTACGCACTTTATTTACTTATAAATAGTGGCGTAGAATGTCTGTAAACAATCAAGATCGCCTAAGACATTAGTCCTAATAATAAGAATGATCATGATGACCTTGATGAGGTTAATAATAAAAAAAAAATAAGTTTTTATATAATCTATTATATATGTCGATCTTCTTACAAATTTTTCCGAGAGATCTATAAAGAAATGAAAATGATATGTTAAATATAATATATAACGTTATCTTGGTATAATATTCTTTAATCGTAAAAAAAGCTAAATTGAAAGATAAACGAATGACGATCCAATCCGAAATTCTAATTTTTAAATATCCTGTTGTACTTTAATTTCTAATATAATTTTTTTTAAATCGCTAACTCTTCCTTCAACTTTTCTGATCTATAGAGAGAAAAAGCAAAAAGAAACAAGAAAAAAAGAAAATGAAAAAAAGGAAAAATAAATGGAAGCGAAGCAATAATTCGTTCGAAGGAACTCTAGGTCGTATTAAAGACCGACATCTTTAAATGTCCTCTAGAACTTTGTTTAAAAAGCATGTTGGAAAGAGTAGTTGGTAGTAGTACCGGCACGAAAGAGAAAACGTGTAGGTGCGATTTTAAAACGAAAAACCGGTGGTGCATCTTTGCATAACTGGCTTGAATCGTAAGATCGAGTGCGAGTACCGTGACCGAACACACGGTCTGGATCTCTTTAAAACGAGTTAATCCGTATATGCGTCTGGCCGTCTGCTGATGTCGTTGCCGCCGCCGCTGTTGCTGCTACTGCTTCTACTCTTGTTGGGCCGCCTGAGAACCAAGAAGATTCATTTTCCCTTTGTCCATTCTTTTTCACACGTACCCAAAAGGATTTCGCCTCAATGGTACAATGCCAACATCCATTTACGACTCTCTCTCTCTCTCTCTCTCTTTCTCTCTCTCTTTCTCTCTCTCTTTTCTTTCTCTGTCTCTTATTCTCTGTCTGCTGCTGTTCGTCTGTCTCTCTCTTTCTCTCTTTCTCTGTCTGTCTGTCTATCTTTTTTTCTCTCTCTCTCTCTCTCTCTCTCTTTTTGTCTGTCTCTCTCTCTCTTTTTTCTTTTTTCTTTTTTTCACATCTCCTTGTCTTTCCCTGCATATAAATAAATAACGAGAGAACGACATGTATATCTATATTTCTATGTCCTTAAACTCAACCAACTTGAAGAACAACAATATATATATATATATATATATATATATATATATATATATATATATATTATATTATATATATATATATATATATATATATGATATATATATATTATATATATCATTAATAGTATACCAAGAGAGAACTTTTTTACAATACTTTATGAATTAGAATATTTTGTCTAAGAGATAAATGAAATTGTTGATTGATTCAAAAATTAGACAAATTATTATTGATACGAGAGAATTAGGATTTTTATCATTACATCACTTTTATGATTACAATTTTATGCACTCAGGATTCTTTTGTTCCATTCTTTTTCTTACTTCACTTGCCCTTCTTGCAATATGTAAATAAATAATGAAACAATGGCACTTATTTCTATATTTCCATGTTTCCTCGAACTCGTTGATTAATTTGAGGAACAACAAAAAATTTATTAGTGTTCGAAGAGACTTTTATTTTAGAATACTTTATGAATTAGAATGATGTCTTAGGGATAAATGAAATTGTTGATTGATTAGGGAATCAGGCAAATAATGTGTGCGTGCGTGTGTATGTATTATTGGTATACGGACAGAGACAACTTTTTAGCGGTTTTTGAAATTAGAGTACTGTCTTACATATAAATGAAACTGTTGATTGATTAAAGAATCAGAAAATAATTATTGGTATGAAAGAATTACGACTTTTCGCTACATCATAACACACACACACACAGAGAGAGAGAGAGAGAGAGAGAGAGAGAGAGAGAGAGAAAGAGAGAGAGAGACACTTATATACATATATTTATATATAAATATATATATATATATAATATTATATTATAATATTATTTATATATAAAAGTCTTTCTCTTTCTCTTTCTTTTTCTTCACCTTTTCATTTCTTTCGTTCACTTCTATCATCTTCCTAAATATAAGTAAACAATAAAAGAACATGTATATATACATTTCTATGCCATATAATTTGACTAACTGGAAGTCCAACAAAAAGATATATATTATTGGTAATATACCAAGAAAGAGGACTTTCTTTTAGCATACTTTTTGAATAAGAATATTGTCGTAAAAATAAATGAAGTTGTTCATTGAGTCTAAAATCAAACAGAAAATTACTGGTATAAAAGAATTAAGATTCTTTTTGTCTCATAATTTGTATGATTACAATCTTGTATTAGTTAATTAAATAAATACGTTGACTCATTTATTAACCAAATAAAAAGATCAAGATTACTGGTTTACTCTAATGTCGCGTTAGAATATTGTTATTACTATGGTCGATTGTAAAGAAAACGTGGATCAAGATAGATAAATCATTCTAATGTGTAATTAGAATACTATTTTTATGATTAGAATCTACTTTTCTAGATGGAACGAATGATAAATAAAATGAATTATATATAATATAATTTTGGCAAAAAACTAATACAAATCATGATTATTTACGTGAAAAGGTTTACTTATTTGATAATTATATTTTTATACATTTATATATCTATATAAATAAATAAATGTTTATTAATATCGAAGAATTTGAAAATTTTTTATAGTTATTTAAACAAAATCAATAACACGTTTTCATAATATTGTATATATAATATATAAAACATATACATACTTAAGTGCGTACATTTTTTGCAAAATCAGAAACTATTTCTAGAGGCTATCTAATCGTATTATAATCATTGATTTTAATACTTGTCGTTTTAGAAAGAAAGAATAGAAAAGATCGATGTTAAAGAAGTAATCAAGTGAAGAATGATTTTTTTTAACGATAATCCGAGTGTATCGAATGTATCGTAAATTTTATTTCAAATTTTTAGTGCTTGCAAATAAGACGCGCAGTAAAATATTACATAAGAGAGACGAGAATGAGAGAGTGTTTATGTCGAGCGCATACGAGATAAGAAGTTGATAATAGAGGAGAATTTCAAGGAAAATCCGAAACAAATAATGTTCGATGTTAAAATAATTCTCGATAATTATCTATGAATTACAAAAAAATAAAGAAAAAAAAATCTCACTGTAATCCTTAGGAAAAATTGAACATTGATTATAGTTGACTTATCTTCTCTCATTATATATATATATATATATATATATTATATATATATATATATATATATATATGTATATATATATATATATATATCTTTCTCATCCTAATCTCATAATCATTCATAGTTGAAAAAAATCATAATTAAATTTCTGACATTTTACATTGAAAATTACATAGGTACGTGGTGAATGCGTGTATGTGTTTCATAAAAGATTCATCACAAATGAATAAAAAAATACTGTATTTTTCTTTTTTCTAGTTTCTTTTTTCCTTTCTAACTAACTTTCTAAACACTCCATTCTAAATACTTTACGTGAATCCCATGATTTTATGGGATCACATAAAACGTAAGAAATAATTTTCGTTTTATCAATGTGTCATGGTCATTTCTAAATCGAAATAATTTATCTAAGCGAGGATATATATCTAATTTAATATTAAATACTAAAGATTAACAATATCGACAAATAGCTCGAGGGAGACACAGAAATGAACAATACAATTATAGTTCACAATAACATGCCTGGTTACACGTATTACAAACTAATATACTGGTTTCGTACAAAGTTTAATTCTAATGTGAACGAATGGTTCCTATTATCTTTGATTCGACATTATCAACAATTAGTCACGTGTTCTATCGGAAGTTAAGCAGATATTGTATAATCCGAGTATTATATCATATTATCCGATTCTTATATCCATTAAAAAGTATAGACCTATCAAACAACACGATTTTTTGCAATATCTCTAATTAAAAAATGAAAACAAATTATAAAAAAAAATTTTACTCAACACATCTTATCTATTATTTGTAATTGGAAACAGTGTGACATAAATCGATATAAAAGAAAAAAAAATTGAACAAAGGTATTTACAAAAGACAATTGTATTACAACATTAATGGCAAGAGTTGCGCACAGAATTATAAAAATTGCAAGAATAACAAAAAAAAAAAAAAATAAACGAAGAAAAAGAAATTTAATCGTGCAATTTAATTATCGGTCACTTTGCGAAGATGAAACATATAACAATCGCTTTATCGAATGCCTGATAAATCGTTGTTGGGATGTTGAGTTCAGTCCGTGAATACGAGCTTGTCATTGGTATCAGCAGTAGCAGACGCATGACTCGATGCTGATGATTTTGATCCGAATCCCGTAGCACTACTGGATGCCTCAGCGTTGGCTTTAGCATTGGCCGATCCACCGGCATTCGAAAATGCACTTGATTTTGCATTTGAAGTTGCATAGGACGATCCACCAGCACTAGCAGAAGAGTTAGCGTCGGAATAAGCGCTTGATCCTGTTGAAGGGAACAGATGAATCATTTAATTACGATCAGACCCGTAGATACAGCTTCGATGAAAGCAGCTGACGATGATTTGGTCAGGTCATCTGACGTCGAATGACGGTCGATTCTCGTAAGCTCGGCCGCTGAACGAATGAAATGAAGCTATTGTTAGTTCGTTACCGTTAGAACGAATTAAATAGGGAAAGAAACAGAGAATGAAAGAGAGAATGAAAGAGAGAAAGAGAGAGAGAGAGAGAGATAAAGTGTTAAAGAAATCTATATTCTAGGGTAACTTCAACTTTCAATCGAGAATTTATCTATTATTTTTTAATAGAGATTAGAGAAAAATCATAAAGTACCTGATCCTCCACCATATCCTGAACCAGATCCCTTATTTCCATAACCTCCTAATATTCCTGATCCACCACCGTATCCTGATTCTTTTGAACCACCTGAACTTCCAGCATTGGCACTAGCATCGGCATTGGCAGCAGCGTTTGATCCAAAAGAACCGTATCCTCCACCTAAACTTCCCGAACCTCCATGACTTCCACCGTAGCCACTTGAATCACCTTGTCCACCAAATCCTCCGAAGCCTGATCCAGATCCCTTTATGTTGTTACTTCCATAACCACCAGATCCACCGGAAGCGCCAGAGTTTGCACCAGCATTAGCATTAGCACTCGATCCGGCAGACCCACCACCGAATCCTGAGCCTCCAGATCCAGCATTTCCACCAAATGCACCTCCGCCATTACTTCCACCGAATCCTGAGCCTCCAGATCCAGCGTTTCCACCAAATGCACCTCCGCCATTACTTCCACCGAATCCTGAGCCTCCAGATCCAGCGTTTCCACCAAAGGCACCTCCGCCATTACTTCCACCGAATCCTGAACCTCTAGATCCAGAACTTCCTCCAAAGGCACCTCCTCCATTACTTCCACTGAATCCTGAACCTCCAGATCCAGAACTTCCTCCAAAGGCACCTCCACCCTTACTTCCACCAAATCCTGAAGATCCAGAATTTCCTCCTAAAGCACCTCCGCCAATACTTCCACCGAATCCTGAACTTCCAGATCCAGAGCTTCCTACAAAAGCACCGCCGCCAGTACTTCCACCGAATCCTGATCCTCCAGATCCAGAACCACCTGATGAACCACTGCCATATCCTCCGCCAGTACTTCCACCGAATCCTGATCCTCTAGAACCACCCGATGAACCACTGCCATATCCTCCGCCATATCCACCTTGTCCATTGTAACCACCTAATAACGATCCAGATCCAGAACTTCCAGTATTAGCTGATGCATCGGCATTTGCATTGGATCCTGCCGAGCCACTACCGCTTCCATAACCACCCAAATTTCCTGAACCAGATCCTCCAAGACTCAAAATAGGATTTCCTTTAAGTGGTACGTTACCCTGTGCACCATAACCACCTGTTCCAGATCCAGAACTTGCAGCATTAGCCGATGAAATGGCATTTGCATTGGATACCGCAGAGCCGCTACCACTTCCATAGTTTCCACCCAAGTTTCCTGATCCTCCGGTACTTGGATATTTATGCTGACCACCGTAATTAGGTCCATTTAAAATGATTGGGGCACCTTTGATAGGTTGATTTTGTGTACCACCATAACTTCCAGCATTAGCATTCGCTGAACTTCCTGCTTGGCTTCCACCGTAATATCCAGAATTTGTTTCTTTTGGTAGAGTAGTTGGTATGCCTTTAGGTTTGCTTTGATCAATTACTATTATCGAAGGACCATTGTTACATCCAGAACCACCACAACTTGGTTTTGATGGAATTTGGGCAGGTATTCCTTGAACATGTCCTTGATAATGTCCACCATCATTGCCATATCCACCAGGATTGTTAGATCCACCAGTTAAAAAGGGATTCTGTCCTCCAATTTGTCCTTGACCGTGTCCCTGGGCATTAGCATTTGCATTTGCATTTGCATTTGCATTTGCATTTGCATTTGCTCCAGCACTTCCAGATCCACTAAGGAAAGGATTGTTTGCTCCAATATTACCAAGATATTCACTTCCACCATTATATCCAAGTGATCCAGACTGACCAGCAGCATTAGTATTAGAATTAGCATTTGCATTCGCATTAGCTGCGGCATTCGCATTGCTAGTTGCTCCACCATTTAAGAAAGGATTTCCTCTTCCATGACCTGTTCCTGAACCATAATTTCCATTATATTGCCCGGATCCGCCTGAATTTGTTCCGTAATTGCCATGATATCCACCTGAAAAAAATAACAAATTGTTAATATTTTTTATGATAGACATACATTCACACCTTTACAAAGAACAACAATCAAACATAATTAAGCATGAATGAATAAAAGTGCGAAACATAAACCTAGTAAGTAAATCAGATACACAGTACACAAATGATAAATAAAATGGAAGAGCATTTTGTCATATTTCTGTAAAAATTTAACGAATATATTAGTTTAGTTGTAACGGTTATAAGGCCACAATTTTCAAGCAGAAGTTTTCTGCATTTTAGTGGAGTATGCAGATAACAATAGGACATGTTCTCTTCAGGGCGAATTAAATATGTGAGATATCTCACAAATTGTCAGAGCTTCTTATGGATAGTTAGCAAGAAAGAAATAGCAACACATATAAACTTTTCTTGGAGTAGTATCGAAATTTCTTCATAGAAGAATGTGAGTAACATAACAAGAATAAGAAACTTATCCTTGAAATTTCTCCCAATAGACATTTTAACCCTTTTTTGAATACATATATATACATAGATATATATATACACATATATAGGTACACATATCAATGAAGAAGAACAAGACATCTTTCGAACTCGATAACGAAGCTCACCTTGAGCTTGAGTCGGAGTGTTGTCATCCTCGATAACGAAGATTTCAATAGGTTGTTGCTTTGGTCTATGTGGATGATGATAATGAGGTCTATGATGAGGATAGACACCAGGTCTGCTTATTGGTTGTTGTTGCGGACCTTCGACGATAACCATTGGTAGTGTTGCTGAATTATGTAACTCAGGAACACTGTGAATAATCGGCCTTGGTTGTTGAGGTATCGGGTTTAGTGGAGGTCGAGATATTATTACAGGTCTTTGTTGTTGGACAGGCTGTGGTCGCTGAATATTTTGCGGAACGTTTATAGGAATGGATTCGATTATTGGTGCTCTATATCCATGATCAATCCTACCAGCATTAGCATTAGCATTTGCATTTGCACTGGCACTGGAATGAGCATTTGAATTTTGTATAGGTTGTCGAATTATCGGATTTGGTGGAGATTGATTTATTATTACGGGTCTTTGTTGTAAGGTAGGTTGTGGTCGTTGAATCGTTTGTGGGATATTTATAGGAATTGATTCGGGAATGTTATATCCATGCTCAGCCCTACCAGAATTAACATTAGCATTTGCATTTGCATTGGCACTAGAGTATGCATTTGAATTTCCAGAAGTAGTACCACTATTTCCTTGGTACTGAGGATAAGATGGGCCATAATCAGCAACATAAGTTGGTCTCAAAGATGGGCTTGGTTTTGATGGAACGAAAGTACCTCCATTGCTACCACTATATGCGCCTGCATTTGCATTAGCATTGGATTGAGCATTTCCAGAATTAAATGAGGAACCATCGTAACCGCCATATTGTCCATTCGAAGGAAAGATATCGTTCGAATAAGATTCACTTGGTCTTAAATTATAGTTGCTAGTGATATCATTGTTATTTAAAGATCCATCGTTGTAAAGACTCGAAGAACCATCATAGCCTAGTTTGGATAGAAGAATTACGGATAACGAATCTTTCGATCATCTTTGTTTTAATCAAAAACGCAAATAAAGTCTTTGATTTTTTTTATTACTATAAGATGTTCAAATTTTATTGACGTTTCTTTTTTTTACCTTGTACACCACCATTGGCTGAAGCTCCAGCATTGGCGTTGGCATCGGCGTTGGCGTTGGCGTTGGCGTTGGCATTAGCATTGGCATTGGCACCATTATAACCATAACCTTGAGCATTAGCATTTGCCTTGGCAGATGCAGAACCACCCCCATGGGCTGTTGCTGATGCCGAGGATGATGCCAGATTGGTGGACAGACCCAATGGTCCAAGATTCAAATTAGTAGCCAATGATTGAGCATTGCTATTGGCTGAAGCCTGACTCTTATCTTTTTTGCTAAATAATCCAAGTGGATCCAAAAGACTTCCACCTGATAAACCTGACGTCAGATCACGAATTAAACCTAACCGAAACAGAAAAAAGTATACATATTTTATGTAAATACATTACCATGTTTTACATGTCTAACAGAAAGAAATATAGTTCGTCATACACAAAAACTGATTTCAAATAAATTTCTTTTCTTTCATTATTTTCTTTTTTTCTTTGGTAGACCAATCAAGTATGTCCGATAAGTGATAACGAAAAAGTAAATTGTATGTGTAAGGAAAAAGATTATTTCTAAAGTTTTATAATAATCACGTGTATAACTATCGTCATTGTAATAAAAACTTTGCAAAAACTTGTATCGAGCGGTGGCAGTCTAATGTAAAAATGAATTTTCTTTTAATATCATCGTGATAATTTACAACTTACCAGGTTTAGCAGAGGAATCTTGAATGAAAAGTAGTACCAACACTGGCACGAAACACACGAATGATCTCATGGTGTTCCCACTTTGTGATTCGATTAGTTATCACTCGCGATATTTCTTCTATTTCGGTTTGGTTCTTTTTTCTTTTTCTTTTCGGATTTCTTTCTTCTTCTATACGAACGAGAGAATCTCTATGGTCGGAGAGTCAAGAACGACTGAAGCTCTTGCACGAGACAACATCTTATATACGACAGACAAGTGGATTTTACGTCTGGCAATAATTGCCAGTCGATCTCAATCGTGAGTCGTTTTTCTTTCCGATATTTTTCGATGAATCGGTACGATAGGCTGTAACGTTATTATAATCAAGAATTTTTATATAACGAATACCTGGATACCTGTGTATTCCTAAATATTTTGATAAATTAAATCGTAAAAAAGGAACAAGAGATAATCTATACGATAGATAGGACAAAACTTTCACTGGTAGAAACTCGCACGTAGAATCGACACTGTCAAGGTCCACTCACTTCAACGAAGCGTTTTACATTTTACGATCTTGGGGTATCCCTCTTAGTCGATGATTAGAAGCAACATTATCTCTGATTTTGATAAGCGGCATTTCCATATCATATTTTTTCTAAGTATCATTTTTTTCGTCGGATATTTTTATTTATTTATTGTAAAATTTGATAATAATTTAATTGAAAGCAATGAGAAATTATTATTCGACAGAAATGAATGGTTAACTCTGTTGTGACAATATTTAGAAAAGTTCCTTTGGGAGAAATATATATATATATTTTTTATATATATTTATTATCTAATATATATTATATATTATATATATTATATATATTATATATATTTAATATATTATATATATATATATTATAATTAATATATATATATAATATATAAATATAAATATAAATATTAATATATTATATATAAGAAAGAATACATTTCTTTTTTTCATTTAAATATAAGAAAATAGAAAGAAAACGAAAATCAAGTTTATATTATATTTTATTACTTATTGTTTCATTTAAATAAGAAAAAATGTTGTTAAATATAAAATCAATTTTTTATTTTATATCGACGTTTCTATTATGAGCAAGTTAGTTAAATAATAAACGAAATTTCCAAAATTATAGGCCGAAATTCACACTTCGTTTGTAATTGAAATTATCCAATGTATGAAAAAAAGAAAATAAATTGTTTTAGGTATTTATGTAAACCTTCGTTCAAAATTAATGTCGTTATATTTTAATCGGTGACGATTCGAAACATAGTAATTATAATATACAATTAAATGAAGTAACGTTATAATAATAACATACAGATTTATGAAGAAGGTACTTTGCATTAATAAGTCACTGTAGAATACTAATTTCTACCTGCCTATACTTAACTTTTTGTTTTTTTCTTCTTTTATTTTTATTTCGTTATACTATAGATTAAAATGTTGTTTTTATCGTATCACAAGTTTTATATATATTTTTATAATTAATTCCATCATTATTTAATAATTACGTTAACCATTTTAAAAATAACTGTTAATTGATTCAATTATGATTATTATAAATTAATTTGCAATGGTAATTCTAATTTATAAAGTTAATAACTTATTTTTATTGTCTAAGTTAAGTTATATCGTTAATATTAGATACGATAATTATCTAAATTAATAAAAAACAAAAATAAAAAAGCCAAAAATAATCATAATTAAACGTACATGAAAATAAGTTCAACGTGTAATATGACATAGAATAAATCGATCAATTAATTAATCAATTGTACAAGTTCGAACGATTAGCCTTAAAATTGTTTAACTCGCTTGGAAATGTATAAGATATAAAACTTTATCGACGCGTGAATCGAATAGAGATTAAAATCTCGATTCATCTTGGAGAGGCGAACCTGTTTTTTTCGCGTGACAATTGCACCGAGGAACAAGTTGGATTGGTGCATCTTTTTTTTCTCAAACATTCAAACGAATATCCGGCTACCGTGAATATACCGACATACTACTTATACTAACGTATATACATAGGTACGGCCTTCGAATTTTAAATGACAGGCAGGTATATAACGTCACATAAAAGATAATGTCGTGGCAGATTCATTATTTGCGAATGAATTGATGTTAAAAGGAAATCATCTTTCGATATGTGTGCGTGTGCGTGCGTGCGTACATATTTGAATCTGTTTTTTATTAATTTTATTTAAATATTACTTTAGACATTTTTCAAAAGATCTAGGATAGAGATAGGAAACTATTAAAGAACATTTCTATAAAACTTTTTACTCTCTTCTTAAAAAATAAAAAAGTAAAATATTCTCCTTGTTTCCTGTCTCTCATTATCTCTTTCTTTTCGTCTTTCTCTCTCTCTCTCTCTCTCTCTCTCTCTCTCTCTCTCTCTCTCTCTCACCTTTTTCTAATATATAACGTATTTAACAGTTTATCGATTTTATTTAAAATGTTTATAATAACTATTTATTTAATGAAGTTACAAGATAACAAAAGATAAAAAAGAAGACAGTACCAAATGAAAAATTGACAAATCGTTGAGTATAGTTTTTCAGAAAGAAGAAAAAGAAAAGCACATTATTACATAAAAAGACAATAGGTGAACCTGTCGACTTATTAATTCGAAACAAGAATGTCTACTTCTTTGTCAGACCACAAGAGATAACTGAAGAAAGAAAATTAGTCGAGACTCGAGTAGTGCCCCCACTGTTATTATTATTATTATTGTTGTTATTATTATTATTATTATTATTATTATTATTATTATTATTATTATTATTATTATTATTATTATTATTATTATTATTATTGTTATTATTATTATTATTATTCAATATCGGGAAAAACCAAGAAACGCGTGTAGAAAATTACGATAGCTGATTGAGATTTTAACATTTGAATATGTGTGTTAGTGTGTGTGTATATATGTATATATGTACGTAAGTACATATGTTGTTAACAAGAAAACACAAATTATAAGTCGTAGTAACTTTCTTTTATCTTTTATATGCAAATAGAAGTATGGTCCAATAAGATAAAATGGATGCTGCGTGCGTCTGCTTTACTCGAAGGTCGTTTATATTACGAAATGTTGGTAATGTCGACAAACAAGCTTTATTTCTCTCTCTTTTCTTTCTTTCTTTTCTTAATTATTTTATAGTTTTGTCTAAAAAAATATATATATACACACACATATCTTTGTGTCTGTGCTGTGTGTATGTATATATATATATATATTTTTCTTTTTAATTAATGCATTGAACAATATATATATACATATATACATATATGTATACATATGTATATATATATATACATATAAATATACATATATATACATATATATATACATATATACATATATATATACATATATACATATATATATATATATATATATATATATATATATATATACGTATTGTTTATCTATTAACAAATTTAATATATAATTTATTAATCTATTATGATTGATATTATTAATATTTTTGTTTCATTAATATATTTTATTTATGTTACATTTTATTTGTTTAGTTTAATTTCATCATTTATTTCTCTCTCTCTCTCTCTCTCTCTCTCTCTCTCTCTCTTTCTCTTTCTTTTGCTTATAGAAATATTAAAGTTAGAAATATATTTTTCCTAGTAAATGAGTGTATAGGTAATTTATGTATGATCTATACTTATATTTATTAATAAGACAACCTTAATGAATAATTACGGTTAGAATTCCCCAAAAAAATGGAAAAAACGGAAGAAAAGTAACTGAAGAAATTATTTTGAGGTAAGTTTCGTAGAAATACTATCATTAAATCCTTTCCCTGTCATTAAAAATAAATACACGAAAGAATAGATATAATCTAAAAATGGCGGTCTTGTCAAAAAAAATAATGTATCTTTAAGAGTCGACTAATAACGATTTTGCGATTGGTATAATAGACGCAGTTATATCTTGAGTTCTCGATTCTTGCTTACGAAACCTAAATCGTTCCGGTTCTTCAAGGTCAGGTTCAATGACTGCCCTCAGTATCGAGCTTCTCTAACACGAATGAACGTTGAACGAGCTATTCCACGAAAATGAATACTAGAAAGATTAAGAAAAGGTTAATATATCGAATTAACTGTAAATATTGCAAATCTTATCCAAAATTGATTTTTATTAAATTACAAAACATATATAGAAAATAAACAAGAATGTACATATATATATATATATATATATATATATATATATATATATATATATATATAATATATAATATATATATATATATAATATAAAATATATATATATATAATATATATTTATATAATATTGCAACATAAAAAATTGTACAATAATGAAACTATATTTATATCTACTATAGTAATTGTAATATTATAAGAAAGAAAATGTAAATAAACACAGAAACATAACAGGAAATATTATATAACATCTAGATAACACATAATATATTATATATATATATAGAAAGACAGAGAGAGAGAGAGAGAGAGAGAGAGAGAGAAAGAGAGAGAATACGTAGAAGAATATGATCTGTATATATTGTAGAACCGGATATATAAATGAAATAAAAGAAATACTAAGCGAATGATTAATAAAATAAGAACGATAGGAACAAAGAAACAAAGAGAGCATAATCTCGCGACTATTGATCAATATATCGACATACGTAGATGGATGATGTTAATGAATTATGTTCGTTATGTGTACCCACAAAGCAATATGTCAGACGTATGGCTAATAATAAACTAAAAAAGGTTTCTTTCCACCACTCTGATTATTAGTCTCAACGACTTTCTAAACGTAATGACCCAACGTAACGTAGGATCTCCGGTAAACAACTATGATTATTCAGGAGTCGTCAATGAAATCGGAAATCCCAGTGAGAGAATAAAATTCAATAAAAATCAACGTTTTTATCTTTTATAACTGCGATGATCATACATTATTTATTTCGCTGTTTTCTTCTTTAGATTTGATTTTTTCGTTTTTTTTTTAAATCACCATTTTGTCATTTATTATCGATTTTATTTTAACATTTTCTCAATATTTCATTGATAAACACGTATGCAGGTATCTTTTAAGAATATTCTGATAGTCGTGGAATTTTTATTTTCTTCCTGGATCTAAATTGCACCATTAAACGATTTTCATTGGTGAATAATATGTGGATCAGTAAAAAAAAAATCGAAACATCGAAAGTAAGCATTTATATCGAATGGAAATTTGACATGAATCGTATATCTATTGTTTTATGAATTTTTACAACGCAAATTTGTTTTTTATTAAAAAAAAGTTCTGTAGGGATTTTTCAAAATCATTGAGTCATTTCACTCGTAGATATATCATAAATAATATTGAATCGTTTTATTCACAGATAGGTGCATCTTTTATCTGTTCTTTTAACTATTCCGTATATCGATTTATTCAAAGATACACTAACTATTTTGTAAATATATATTTTAAAATCATTGAATCGCTTTATTAATAACCGCATCATTCGCAAATGCATCAATAAATTCTTGATTAACAACTTCGTAAATAAACTGCAATATTATCGTTTGGATTAAAAACGATACGATATATATATATATATATATATATATATATATATATATATATATATATCGTATATATATATCGTATATATATATATATATATATATATATATATATATATATATCGTATATATATATCGTATATATATATATATATATATATATATATATATATATCGTATATATATATCGTATATATATATATATATATATATATATATATATAAATGATACATTTTCAATTAGAAATAATACGAAAGAATGATTTTTAATTATTATTTATGCGATTAATAGATAACTCGTATTAAAGAAACGTTGAATGATTAAAAAAAAATTAAATGAGAAAAATTTTAAAAGATTAGATCAGTTTAAAGATACGGAGATAAATATTGAGATAAAACTCGTCAACTCGACAATAAGATCATGATTGAGATATCGTTACGAAATCGAAACGGAGCTGAGACATACCATAACGAGAAAGTCACGAAGGACCTTCGACTCTTTTCGTCCTCGTCATCATGACTCATTCTCATTCTCACATCGAGCGAGAGTCCATGCACGTAGAAATTCGGTGTTGCCGAGGAAAACCCAACGGCTATATGTTACGTTATCAAAGAATCGATGGAAATGGAGATGCGGTCATTTCTACGATCATACACGTTCGTTCCGTCTCGCAGGAGTCACAAAGTGTGACTTCTTGTCTAAACACACCCACACAACAACACTCACTCCTACGTCATCATACATCTCTTAACGTTAGAATTATCGAAGAATTTCAAAAATCATTGCTCGAAAGAATCCTTTTCTCCTTTTCTTGATTTTACGATTACCAGTCATAACTAAAAATAAAAAATACAAATTGGAAAAAGCAGATAATGAAACGATGAATTATACTTTTTCAAATAATGAATAGAAGGGTTATTATTAAAAAAATATATATATGTTATTACTGTGTTACTCTGAAGTCGCTTCTATAAACAAGAAAAAAGAAAAGAAAAAAAAAAAAAGAAAATTTAGAGGCCGTAGAAATTCTTTTATAATGGCCGATACGTTTTCTATTCGTAAAACTCCCATAATTTTATTTTATTTTATTTTATTTTTCTTTTTGTTGGATACACACGAAACCCAGACGCAAACACATATCAACATAGATTAAAGATGTGTAAGGAAAAAGGAGAGGGAAAGAGACAAAATTGTCCTCTCCAAGTCCTCCAGTTCTTCTCGCTCATAAAACTATATATAATAGTATACTGACGTCATCTTACTGGAAATCTCTGAATTCGTGCAGCAAAAAAGAATACCTGTTTAATTTGGGATATTGACGTATGAATTCATAGAATCGATTAGTATAGATATTCGATAGATTGAATATATTATATTTGACTTGACTTTTTTTTAATATAAATTTTATGAAACTTTTATAACTTATGTAATTAATATTGGTATATTATATTAAAACTGGTTAGAATTCGACAGCATATTTTATATATATATTATATACATATAATATATATATATATATATATATATATATATATATATATATTAATTATCTTGCGTTTTTCAATTAACTTAGATTTTGTATTAATTTTAAGAAATAATAATCACATAAAATCATTAGAGCAAATATTTCTAATTATTTCCTTTCCTTGTTTTGGGAACATTATATACCCTATAAAAACAGAATATGACTGTTTGTTGAACATTTTCAATTGAGGAACAACGTATAATAATTTCTTTTTTTGTATACAAATCTTATGACGAAACTTCTGTTATTAACATTCATGTTCCTCGATTGATTTAAATTCAATAGGTCAATTTATATATATATATATATATATATATATATATATATATATATATACTTTCACAAATTTTTAATCGAAGAAAGACGTATAAGAATTTTTTTTTCTTTTTTATATTTAAATCTTGTGAAGCAAGTTTTATAATTAATGGCTACATACAACCGGTCTGCCGTTTTAAAATTATACATACTTCCTCTCGTATATCTGAAGAAAAATATTATTATAGTATTTCATCAAATATAATGATCATCATACACAATGATCATCGGAGAATGCAATGAACTTCGATACGACGAGATAACGCGATAAACGTGTGGGATCAAGGTCGGGAGGAAGATTCTTTTTTAAACTTTATCTTTAATCTTCATAACGAGTTGAGATTCATTTACTATTAAATTCTATGAACATCAAATCATTTTCAATAATATGTTCGAAAGAATGATGTAAATGATGTGCAATTTTATTTTACATTTCAATTGTGGTTTTAAACCTCTGATGAAAAAAGAAAATTTATATCAAAGATCTTATTGCGTAGTACGAAAAACAAACAAAAAAGAAAAGGATAAAAAATATCAAATCATTATCGATTGTAACGACTTTGATAAAAGTGTTCGCAAAAGATATTTTCTTCAGTAGGGGAATAAAATAAATTGCAAAACTAAAAATTCCACGTTATTAATTAATGTTTTGTTTATATATAAAAATTTTTTTTCATCCAATTTGATTACATAAAAACATTGCAATTCTAAAAATATCTGCAACGGCACGAAAATTTTTGGCATGAAAATCCAAAGCTACATTCCGTAAAAACATAAAAGAAAAACATTAAAATTTCAGTATTATCATATGTGAAATGATTTTCTATTTGATGGCCATCGGCGATTTTCCTTTTTATTTCAATTTTTAATATTCTGCCAATAAGTTTAAAAGTCTAAATTGTAGACAATAAATCGACACTTCTTTTTCAAAATGGCCTGATTTCCTTGATTTTTACGAATTCACAAATTTCCAAGACAGTATTGGAATTTGAATAATTTCTTAACAGGAAGTTAGGATGCTCCTTATGGAGCACGAATTTTCCTGCAGAGATTAATTACATGTAATCAAATCGAACGAAAACATTTTTTTGCATAAATAAAAACACCAAGGAATAACGTAGAATTATTAGTTCTTCAATTCATTTTACTGCCCTTCTGAAAAAAAAAAATTCTTTAAAAATACTAATATAAATATCGGAAAATTATAAATAAAATACCGAAAAAACAATAAAAATCTATCATTTGACACCAAGGACGAACTACGATAAAATACTTGTAATACTTTATGTAGATGATATAATATAAAAAAAATTTGTAAGATATTTAACGAGTCATCTTATATAAAAAAAAAAATATCGTTCGATCCGTTTTAACAGGATAAGAAAGGTAAGATCTCATAGATAATATTTATTTCGTAAACTTGGCAAATACATGGGTGGATCTACCATCGAATAATGATCGGGAATAGAATCGATCGTATCAATCATCCCTTTTCTTTTTATTTTTTTTTTTGCATCGATATAATGAAACTTCTCTAAGAAGTATAATATAGCGGCGGAATGATCGATTCTTTCGAATCGCTAAAATTATTTAAAAAGTTGCATTTATAAAGTGAGATATTGAATATTAAAATATAAGAAAAGAATTTAAATTTGATTTTACTAATACTGACATTAATGTCTATATAATATATATATATATATATATATATATATATATATATATATATATGTATATGTATATGTATCTACATATATAAAATATGAAAATATTTCATATTACATAAACGAATATGTCCAAATTATTATATTTATTACCAAAGATATTTCGATTGTATCTATAAATAATTTGTATATATTAATAAATTATTATTTCTAATCGCTTTATAAAAAAAAAAGAATTCTCCAAACGTCGTATTACCATTAAACGTTATTAGATTTAACGAAAGATGAATCGGTAAACACATATAATTATGTAAATATCAGTATACAAATAATATCTATCTTAAAAATATTATTACAAACACGAAAAAAGAATATACGAAGAGTCGAAGCTATGATAGGGATCATTTTTAATATTATCTCAAAAACATTAATCTCCAGCATGTAAAATAATTTACCTAACATCAGAAATATAGATCATCAAAAAGCTTTCGATCGTATGCTCGTATATGTCCGTAAGTACCCGCTTACAAATATTACAATTATTGTCGTTTTTGTTGTCCTTCAACAAAATATCTATTTGTTTATACACATATACAATCCGACGAAAGGTAATATTCGCAGTTAGAATGAGAGAGAGAAAGAGAGAGATTTCGAATATTTATACATATTTAGCATAATTATAATAATATTAATAATAATAATAATAAATCTACTCTGTACTAGACGTATTCGTGCAATCACGAGAAAATTGACATCACACCTGTCTTATCTCTCTTCTTCGATCTCTTACAACTTAATTAATTTATAGAAGCGTATAAAAGGGCGCTTCTGGGAAATCAAATCTATAGGCTAACGAATAAATTAAAAAATAAAAAGAGGAAACAAACAAATACTGACAATGAGAGTAAGTGATAATAAATCAATGAAGCTCATTGAAATTGATTTGATAATGAAATAAAGGGGTTCGTATCGTTATAAAAATAACGATAATAGAGGTAGATGAGAAAGTACTGCTTAGTTTATGGGGAAAAACTTTTAAATTTTCATCGAACTCTAATTTCAGATTTAAAATAAATAATTCGAGAGCAGTTGTTTTTAAAATTTAAACACATTGAATAAAAACTTGTGAAAAAAGAATACACTAATATTGACTCTTAAATTCATTAATCTATTTGAATTACACCTGGAAATAGGCAATCCTTCATACTAGGTCAATAATGTAGATAACATGGTAAATATACCTTCTACATTTTGAATTGTTATATTCATCGACAGAATAAGCTTCTCTATTATATATTTATATCTATATACATATATTATATTACTTTTTATCTATCATCTTGAACATAAAAAGAAAGAATTGAATTCCTAATTCGAAAGCAATAATATTATCGACAAAGTATAATCTGTTGCCTATCTTTAGGCGTTTCCTTTTTCTTTGTTTCTTTAATTTTTATAATAATTAATTCCAGAAAAAATTAATAAATAAAAATAATTAACTAATAATCATCTAGAACTGAGCAATGAACATGATAATACATCGAATATGTTCGTAACTCTTCCTAAATGATAGATTTTGAAATATCGTTTGAAACAATCATTTATGCAAATAAAAATATTTTAAAATAAGGAAATACGAACAAAGATCATCAACGTCAGTTGTGGTTATGATGGATATGTAATTAACGTTTCCTTTTAATTCTGACTATTTCGATTTTTATGGGTTCGGTACCCTTGAATTTTTTAATTAATGAAATCCTTTTTATGGTAATGGCGACTGGCCAACCTTTTCAGAAGATTTTTCCTCATTTACTTCGTTCTCTTTATTTTCCACGTACTCGCGTTCGGTTTTGTGCGCCAGCGCATAATTGTTTAAATATTCTACGACCTGTGTGTGACCGAAATTTTGCGCCTCGTCTATTGGTCGTTTGCCCCACCTAAATAGAAAAATTTTTTGTAAATATAAATTTTGTATTATCGATAAAAAGAACATTATAATAAAATTATAAAAATGTTCACAACTATTAAATCCTAAATGTATTATTAATATTAAATCTAATTAATTTTACTCTAACCTGTCTTTAGGATCATGAGATACGCTGCATTGTTCGATCAGAAATTCTACACAATCCAGATGACCTTCGCTAGCGGCCAAATGTAAAGCTGTCCTTCCGTCATAATCGGACAATGTCATGTCCATACCACTCAATCGATGTCTAACAATATTTAATAGAAATAAAATTGATATAATAATAATAATAATAATAATAATAATAATAATAATAATAACAATAATAATAATAATAATAATAATAATAATAATAATAATAATGAGATGAATAAAATTTGTGAGATGATACCTTCTCATTGCAGGGACATCGCCACTGGCAGCACTGAAGAGAAGATTGACTATGGATAGGCCCTTCGTTTCGTACTTGTGCCTTCTTGGATCCTTCTTGTTGGTCGCGTGCTTCAGATTATCGTACCTATGATCATAGTAGCTACTAGACTAATCGAGTGAGGAGGAGGAGTGCGAAGAACGAATCTCAACGGAAGGTCGTTGAGTTTTCATTCCGTCGGTCGTGTTGCCGATCGTGTGCCGGCGTCGTTCATTCATCGTTTTTGTTTGTCATTTTGTTTGGTATTATTTTGGTTTTGCATTTTGGCGGGTGTACGCATGCGGGTTAGTGTACGGCGGGGTCGTGAAACAGAGAGGAAGACCAAGAAAAAAAAAAGACAAAGAAGGTACGTATTATTATCAGCTGTGATTACTCTATCAATATCTTTAATAATAATATTATATGAGCCCGTTTTCTTTTTTTTCGTTTCAAATGTACGTAAAGCCTATAAAAAAGGAAAAACAAAGGTGTTGATAGGATTGTTAGTAATATGGTTATAAACTTTATGTAGCATCAAAGTATCTTAAAAAATTTATTTACGAATAACAAGTAGGAAAAAAGATCAATAAAAAAATTTGTTAACAAATGAATGAAATGACAAATGTTAATATTAATAAATATTGTGGTTACTCGATAAAATTATTAAATTAGATGATTCGTACGTACCTATGGAAATTAAACTCGGTTACGAGTTCTTCGCAAAATTGTACACCTCGGCAAGAATTTCCAAGAAGATCTAAAGGTGGCGACCACGTACAGATACCCATTACATTTGGTATAACTACAAGGAGACTTCCAGATACTCCAGATTTTGCTGGTATACCAACCTACATATAATATAATAATAGAAAAGTAATCATAATGACGATGAAAAGGAAATAATAATAATAATAAAATAGAATCTAACCTTGAATGCAAATTGACCACTGTAATCATACATTCCACAACTATGCATCAGACTAAGTACATCTCGAACGCTATCCGGTTTAAGGACCTTCTCTTCGGTAATAGGACATATACCACCGTTCGCCAATGTCGCTGCCATTACTGCCATAGTTTCGCAATTTGCTTCCATTGAACAGCACTACCAACAACAACGAGGAAAAAAGGTTCTATTTTTAAACATTAACCGCAAATGGATATATTCAATAATAAGTATAACGTTCTTAATACTATATTATAGTATCTATTATAAATGATATAGAACATTGAGTTGCAAATATAATTAATCAACGAAAGAAGAATATGTTGGCATATATAAATGAAGAAAAAAAAAGAATAGTCTTCTTATAAAAAAGAATTTTTAATAATTATTTTAAAAATAATCATCTCATTCTATTAATAAATTTGTTTTTAAAAATTATAATAATTCTACTATATTAATATTATATATATTATGATACACACTTGAAAGTAAAAGTCCATGATCTCACGGAGATTCGTTTTATCTGGATAACACTTATGTTCTCTCATGTAAAAGCCAAGAGCATAATTTCTATCGGCGGCTTCACGTTCCGACAAGAAAACTGCATTGTTGAAACCAAAGTTTTCGTCTCCTGCCAATCTCTTGAAATAATTCATAGTAAAATCGAACTTCTCTGCCAATGTCATTTCGGGTTTTATGAGAGCCTTCAAGAGCGAACAAATCAATATTGCGCCGGCATTGATCATCGGATTATGCGGTTTTTCTGTATTAACAAATGAATTTTTTTTCTTTACGTCCTCGTCCTTGTTTAATATTCAATATTCATTTGACTACTGTTATTATTAATCGATCGAATGACGTACGATTTCTAATATAAATAAATTATCAGAAGTTTTTTTTAATTCGAGTACATCTCGATATACAAATAAGAGAGATGCTAAACGTTATAAAATAAAAATTTTACTCGAACCGTAAAAAATCCTTACTATTGTAATCCAAAACGAGCTCGTTGAAATTTCTTCCCGATGGTTCTTGGCCAACATATTGATGAACGACTTCTTGTCCTAGCCTATCTAAAGCTATCGCGTATGTCAATGGTTTACTGCAACTTTGTAATGTAAATGGAATTGACGTATCCCCGATACTGAATCTTTGACCATCTATCGTACAAACTGAGACTCCCCAATAATCCGGGCTCATTCTTGCTAACTGTGGAATGTACGAAGCAACCTTCCCCTCTGTATTCGATTTACATTTCCAATAAAAGTCTTCTATGTGTTTTGTGAAACCTTGCCAATCTGGGATAATGAACTGATGCCTGAACGCTCGTGATATTAACACTATGTTCGGATTTACGATTCTGAAATAACAAACGATATAATAAATAATTATTAAGAATAATGGAGAACGATATCGATGTTCTGTTTCGAGCTTCATTTATAAATTCATGTCAAAATAATGATTCTGAATGATTTTTGGAAAAGATTTTTTTAAGCATCGATCATTGTTTAAAACAATTATTAAATAACGAAGTTGAACTTAAACTGAATGTTTTTCTGTATATAATATAATCACTGATTGATATTGATTAAATTAAATTAAATTATTAATTCAATGTTAGTTTAAAGAATTATTTGCCTTACAAAAATATTACTATTAAAAACTTTTGGCGAAGCCTGTATTAAAAATCATTTTTATTTATTAGATCATTAGTTTTAATAATTTATGATAATTATTATTAATTAATGATATGTATTTTGTAAAATAAATGATTAATATAAATAATTAAATGTCATGGTTACATCAGAATTGAGTCAGAGTTACGTCAGGATTGCGTCACTTATATTACGAATTGATACTTTACTGTAATACTGGCCAAATGTTTAAAAATATTAATTCAATAAATAGTAGTTATTAAAAATTCTGACATTAACTATTGATCGGCCCAAATATTTTGACAGATTATTTTACCTTCTAAATTGTTCCCTGTCTAATCTCTGCGTCTCGTATGACACACCTTCTTGTCCTCCACTTTTCGAATGTTCCTTCTTCAAATTTTCCGAAAATTCGTGAAGTCGAGGATCATTTTTTCTTAAACCGGTCGTCCTCAAAGCCTAGAAATTAACAAATGAATTATATTTTAATGTTAAAAATTGCATTTATTCTTTTCTTTTATCTTTTTATCTATCTATTTTTTTTTGCATCTATGAAATAATGGAACTAGTTAATTTAACATTATTTAATTTGTTAAACTTACAGCGAGAAACTTGCCAACCGAGAGAAGACCAGTTTCCTCATTTTTGAACATATCAAAGAGAACATCTTCAGCATTCGATGCATGATCTTGATCTCTCGTGCTGTAAAAATATTGTTAACATTTGTATTTAATCTACTCGATCAAATTGTTATTGTTACGAATTAAAAAAATATAACTACATAAAAAATATAAATATTATTATTTCTATAATATTAAGTTTCTTTCCATAAAACAAGGCATTATATAATACAAAATTAAAATTAAATACTATAACCTAGAATGAACTACTAAAATCTGATAAATAATTTTAACATGCAAATGAATATTACCAATCAACCATTTACTTTTCGTAATAAATTCAAACAACTCGATTCTCCAAACATGATATACACCAAGTGGTTGCTAAATATACCATACGGTATTTGATCATGACTCAACATTTTAATACAAAAATAAATGAGATATATTAAAGCACATCGAACGGACACATAAGTGCTTCATAAAAAAAAAAAAAAGAAAATATTATAATCAATACTATCAAGTAATATCTACAATCATATTTACAAATAAAAAAATTTTACATGAACATCAACCTCGCAGTTATTTTTTCTTTTTTTACTAACCAATGCAAACAATAAAAATATAACCTGTTATAAGAGAAAAATAAATAAATATAAGAAGCACGTTTAATCAGAAGGTAAAATTAGTATTTAAAAAAAAATAATAATAAATAAATAAATAAGTGAAAGCAGCGAAGACGACATGCATTGTACTCATGGTACTCACTACATGTAATGACTGTCATGAATGAAGCTGTATTCGCTGAAAAGAGAGAAGAAGAAACGGGAAAAAAAATTGGATTAGTATACATATATGCGAAATATTCGATTGAATTAGTTTTACCTAAGAAATCGTGCTAACACCATCGACGATTTTTCATTTGTCTTTTCTAACCATATCGAACAGGCGATCTTTGATCTTATCGAATAATCCATGTATGAATCAGTATATTTTACCTTCGAATTTCGATCATTTACGTCGATATACGGCATGATTAAATATTTCGTACTTTTTCTTTATAAAATAACGAAGAGAAAAAATAAAGAAACTAATTCTAATTTTTCTAATATTTGTTTTCAATCGGAATCAGTACAATATTAACGAAATAAGTCTGAGTATATCTTATAATAAAATAAAACTAATCATGATAAATCCAATCAATTTTTCTAATATTTCTTTCTCGATCACGATTAATGAAATTAATATAAAAAGTTCTTGTGATATAAATAAAAGAAAGAATCAACGATTAATTTAATTGATTTTTCTCTCAATCACAAGTAATGAAAATTGATATGGGATTATTATATTGTCATAAAATTATTAAAAAAAATAAATTAGTGTAATATAATAATCTTTCTAATCTAATTAAATCAATCAAAATTAATAAAATACAAATAATAGAATTAATACAAGTTTCGCCACTAATGATATAAACTTGATATTAATTTACACTAAAACGATATTGTTCATTTTATTTTAATTTAATTATTATTATTATTATTATCATTATTATTTTTTTTTTATTATTATATCTAAATTATTATTCAAAAAGACACCCAGAAGAGATTCTGTACGATCGATAGCAACACTGATCGAAAAACGAACTCTTCAATACTTGGAAATATTTAGAAAAATAGAAAAAAGAATAGATATTCTAAGCAATGTTAATCCACCTTAACTTTGAAAAGCAACTGAAGTTTCTGCTAAAGTGACGTTCGAACTATCGAGTTTATATCCGATGAGAGGCACGAATTTGAAAAACATACATAAAGCGTCACAAATGTCAATTTCGGATTCGATGTACGACCCGCGGATCTAGTGACAAATAAATTTAGCGATTAGCGTGATTAGAACTAGTATTGTCGTGTGACGTATATGTGGGTGAACATCTGTCTGGTCAGTTAACATCAAATTCTCGGAACATTCGGACTAATTCGAATCGACGATACTTCGTTTTTGTAAACCTTTTTCTTTTCCTTTAAGAAAAATCTCTCGTTTTATTTTTATTTTTTTTCCTTTCTTTATGTATTTATTTTATTTGCATGAACATCACACGCGCGTTTCTTATGCAATAGTGCCATTATGAAAATAATTCTAATTCTCGTTCTAATTTTCAATGGAAATATTATTTGTTATTTATTATGTTTGAAATATTTCACGAATCGTGAAATTTTTCTAAATGTTGTTAAGAAATAAACAAATTGTTAATATTACATATTAAAGAAATTTAACGATAATAATTTGGACAAATTATCTAATAGATTTTAATATTATGGCGATATCATTTCAAATATTGATCATTAATCTCTAAAAAAAAATGGGCCGACTCAATTTGAACGAAATTTTCTGACTAATTAACAAACATTTGTCAAGATATTTTCTGTACAGTATCAAACTGATAATAAATGATAAGAATCATTCTTCTTACCCATAAATCGAATAATTTCTTGCAAAAGTTATTTCGTTAAACGCAATCAAATCGTCGATATAGTAACCACCATGTTTGTAATCGTCCATATTTTTGTTTTGTTATATCGTACTCTTTTTCTTATCAAAGTAAAATCTAAGAACGTTCGTTCCAATATACTCACTTCACTTCAATATAGTGACTATTTAGAAATAGTCCTTGTAGAAACTACTTATAGGATTTATTTTAATGAAATGTTATGACGTTCGAGGTTCATAATTGTAATCGATAAATTGTTCTATATTGACTCGGATCAATAACAGATCGGTTAGAATCAATCGATCAATCTATTATTTTTATTCTTCGATCGATAGACATAATATTATGTAAATGTAATTAAATAATATTATGATAATCTGCCTTTTTTTCTTTTTCTATTTTTTAGTGATATTTCTCGAAATTTTGAACGAATTAACTTAAATAAATAGTTATTTAAATAAATATTCTATTATACAAGTTGATTATAAATTAAGGACCTGTTGAATATCTCCTTTGTTAGAAACAATAGAAATAAAAAAAAATATCTTTAAAAATGTTTCGTCATCTGTAAGAGATTTTAATAGTACAAATTAAAACACCACACTTCCAATTAAATCGGGAGTTTAATAATATTTAATTTTTTCTTATGGAACACCTTGTATCGTTTTATTATTATTATAATTAGATATTTTAATCGATTACCTTTTTTATTCGACAAAAAATTATTAGACAAGAATAAACCTAAAGTTAATAATTGACGAGACATTTTGAAGTATATTATATAAGCAGAAACAATAATACTAATCTTAGTGAGATTAAAATTTAAAAAAACTAGAACCGAAAATTATAAACATCATTAATTAACTAACATCTGAAATGTTACAAAATTTACGAAGAAGTATAATTACAGGACATCGATTGTTCACACAAGAAAATAGTGGACATTTCGAATAATTTACTGAATTAACTAAGCTATTCTTTTATTATAAATTAAATTCTAAAGTTTTTGTTTTTAATTAAGGCTTAGTAAAGTAGTAACTAAACTTATTGATTGAAGATTATTTTGTATGTTTTTCATGTTTTCACGGGGTCTTAAGATTGTTAACATTCTAAATCATGTACTATTGGCCATTTAATGATACGCGCATTAATATCTCGTTAATTATTAATTTTAGGCCTATATTCGATTAATAATTTGTTTAAAGATAATTGCTTAAAATATCTAATTAATTGAAAAAATACAAGATTTCATTTAAAAAAATAAATAAATAAGAAAGAAACTAAAAATCATTAAACTTCCGGTTTAACCGAAAGTCGGGTATTTTATTTCGTACTATTACAATTATTAACACACGAAATCATGAAACTTTTGTTAATATATATATATATATATCTTTTTTTTCTATTACTCCTAACAAACGAGATATTAAACTGGCCCTTAATTTATAATAAAACAGTATATTAAATATTGTTATAATTTCTTTTACCGTGTCTGGGCTCGTTCTAATTCTAAGGCACTTCCAAAAGTAACGTCCATGTATCTCAACGATCTCAATTTTTTCGATGTAGGCACAGGCTGCAACTGTTTCTAAAATAAAAATACAAATAAATTTTTCAAATTTAAAGAAATAACAAATAAATTGTTGGAAAAATTCTAATTGTTGTCATTTGTAATAAATCGTAATCAACGGATAAACTAGCTGTTCACAAAAATAAAAATATAAAGAAGATAAAATAAATAGAATGTATACGCGGGCGCGTGCGTGTGTGTGTTTAAAAAATACAAAAAATCTTTAAAGTAAAATATACACCGTACAGTATTATACTTCTTTCAATCTTCCAAATTAAAAAAAAAAAAATGTCCAATAACCTATTTCAAGATGGGTCACTCTATAAGTACATCAATTTGTCTCCACCCTTAACCAGTTCATACAGAATAAATTTGTGGACATAGTATCAAGTTAAATTTCAAACAAACTTACTGAATGTAATTCGAAAATATTTACAATTTATCGAGCATAAAAATAAAATTCTATTTAAGATTTAAATCATTGTCAATCGTTTTAAAACTAGATTGAGAAAAATTAACAAATCCAATTAATGGCACAATCCGATTTGTATTACGATCATTTACGAAATGTTATACGTAAATTAATTTTTTTCTATTAATTTTTAATATTATTAATAATATGAAGAAAAAATATTCTTAAAAAAAATAAAAAAAAAACAATCTTAAAGACAAATAAAATGGAAAAGATTTGATTGGGTCATTATAAAATATTTTCGAAAAGGAATCCTTATTTCGAAAAAGCAATTACTTTTTCTAGCATCATATAGTTAGTATTGATTCTTTGATGAATCAACCCTCTCCCTCTAATACTCTAAGCAGAAACCTGCCACGTGTCCTACAAACTAGATAGTAAGTGAATGCACGCAAGCACGTGATTTTTTCTTATACGTGTGTGTATCTATATATTTGCAAGAAAAAAAAAATACTTAAGAATGACAATTAAAAAAAAATAAGAATTCAATACAAATTCAACAGAAAATAATGATCATTTCAAATAAAATTTTTTATGTTTCCTGTTATTACAGACATAAAAATAATTTATATATATATATTTGTGTGTGTGTGTGTGTGTGTGTGTTGAACAACCGCATTTATACAGGATGATAATCACAAAGTGTTACAAGTTATTCTCATAAAAAATTCTCTGTTCATATATCAATTAATATAGTAATACTGATTATTTAATAAAAAAAAATTCTGATCTTCCATTTCATTAATTTTAATATATACAATTAATCATGTTTAATTAATAGTAAGTAAAAAAATCGTTAAAGTGGCTTGATCAAATTGAAAGATTATAGGAAAAGTTTAGAAACTCATTAAACGAGTCATAGACATTTTCACGGTCGTTAACTATAACATTTATTCAATCGTCATTCGTGAGAAGTTGCAAAGATATTTTTGTCACTCAAAAGAGGCCATTGCCGTTGCCCACGTGGGCATTCGTAACGTAATAAATTCTAGTAATAAAAGAAATTTTTTTGTTTTTAAATAAATAAATCATATTTCTTAAAATCGTTCCAGATATTGTTATTACCATATCGAATTAGTATATCACTTAATATAATAGTATATTAATATATCTTGAAAATAAAATATCGACTTTTGTCGATAAATAACATTAAGACAGTAATTAATTATTAGAAGATTAATTATTAAACTAATTGTAAATCGTATAGTCCACATAAAGTATTACAACTTCGTAAAAGTTACGAAACATTTAAGAGTAGTCCACATAATGTGTTACGAATTATTTTGATTGAAATTTATACATAATTCACATGCATGCATATATTAATATATATATATATATATATATATCAATAAAAATTTCTTTTTATATGTTCATTGCCACAATTAATTCTCTTTTTATTTTAAATTTATATCCACAATGACTTTGGCTAATATACTTAGTACACACCCTATATATATTTCTTCTAATGCTATAGATTTTTCATTTAAACCACTTCCATAATTACTAACATTATTATCAGAGATAAACATTTCAGATATATGTGCAGTGTAAAATAATATAAAAAGGAATTAATGGAATAATAAAAATGTAACAATAGTAACGATAAAATACTAACTTTTCATTTACAAAAAAACATCATTGCGCAGCAATTAAAAATAGAACGATTTTCATAATACCGAGGAAAAGAAAAAAATTTTTTAAAGAAAGTAGGTCAAATGGAAACCTGCAGAAAATCTAAAAGATCAAAAAAGAAGAGGAGAAAGAAAAACAATTGTTTAATGCACCTTACGTCCGCAAATCAAACGATTTTTCGATACGAAGCAAGTTGTTCATATTTTCTCAGAATAATAAAAAACGTGTATAATGCGATCGACAAAATTCGAATGAAACTTGATTATTATGCAAAATAACAAAAATACATATTTTACAATGATAATGATTTAAACGGGAGAAAAGAGAAATGCTCACGTTGGGGTATTTAATTAAATTAAGATTAATATCTGAAAGATTTAAAGACAGACAAAAAAGAAAAAGGAAAAAAATGATCGTTTGTTCACCTTGCTGCTTGTATGAAGTCTCTTAAAGCCGGTACAGCCGGCTTTCACGATTTTGAGCATCCTATTAGTGATTAGACGACTTAACGATCCGCAGAACTCTAATCTTGATATCCTAACCTCGTTATACTCTTTCTAACGTAAAACACTGTCTCGTTAAATAATCCTCCTCTATATTATCTCTTGTTTCTCTCTTCTTACTTTTTTCTTTTTCTTTTTTTCTGATTCAATTTAATAGATGTACGGCCTTTAAAGGCGCCGCACAAAGAGACGAGGACGTCCCTTAACGTTCGTTCAGTCGAATGAAAACTCTCGTAACAAGGAGTGGAGGGTCGAGAGAGGGTTCAGCAGTTCGAAGGGACGCGGCGACGTAGACTTTTGTGACATGCGCAATGATATATTCTAGTCTCCCATCCCCACTTCTTCTCATCCCCTTCGTGAACGATCGTGCCAATTCGTTTCTCGCGAAGTATCCCGGTCGCGATGCTAAAAATTATTCGATCGATCGAAGTTTATTGCGCTCTCCTTACGAGAGTCGAGTTTCTCTGACACGATGATTTATTCCGTAGATTACGTATGACTTACATACATATATGTAAGTACATATGTATATTAACCCATAAAAGACGGAATTAAAGAGTATACTATATATGAGAGTGATTTGAAGTGGAATTATAGAGACAAGTCGTGTTCGTTTTCTACAACCGAATAAACGTGATTGAAAGATCATCTTTTTCTTTTTCTATAATCAATTTGAAGTTTCTTTTTTATTTTCGTTAGGCTTCTTTTCAGATTCGATCAATTCGTTTCATGTTCTTTTTCTAATAAAAAATTGACCGAAATAATAATTTAAAGATAATCAATTAAATTATTCTTATATATTTTTGTTGAAATGTGATTTTTTATAATATATTATTAATTTGTTTCTCTTAACTCGGAATTGCTTTTCCATTTTTTCTCTTTTCTTTTTTGATAAATTTGTTTAAGCTTAGAATCGTCGAGCCCACCAAACTGATATTATTTAAATTTTACAGATTAGTAATCCCATAGTTGAACACATTGCTTATTGTCTTTCGATTATTATTATTATTTAATAATAATGATACATTGTACATTAAGAAAGCGAGGACTTGATAAATTTCATCGCTATTTATTGACGAACAATAAAGATCTTCGTAAAAATGCAAATTATAAAAACGCCTACGACTTCCTAACCTCGATTCGTCTTTTCTTTTTAATACGATACAAATTAAAAAAGACATTATATCTACTTGAGACGGCATTTTTCTGTTAAAAATAACGCTTAGGGTTATCGGTAAGGTACTTATACTTGTTCTTTCGAAAAAAGAAAGATAATAATAATACTTTTCAATGAATTTTTTTTCTCTCTTTTATCATCCCCAACTGTATCAACAATTATGAAAATGACCTGAATTAAGTCGTAAATAAAGGTAAAAAAATGTGATTTGTCAATTATTTGGCATTACATTAATATCTACGTTAATAATGTAAGTGAAATAATTAACAAACAAAAATAATAATAATAAAATGACAGGTCAGTATCATAATCATTTAAGTCAATTATAATAACACGTGAAGAACGTGTACGTATGTATGTATATGAACGCGTATCGACATATAACGACGTAGATACATATGCCTTATCAACGATAAATATTTTCTAAAATTATGAGATTTCAATACTTCGTTTTATTGCAGATCATTCACAATAATTGAACGTAATTAGAGCTGTCGAGATCATTTTGATTATACAGGGTTCCTTTCTTCCTTTTTTTTTTTTTGAAGAAGCGAAGTTACAATTTCATAACATTTCATCAGATTTTGTTTCTTATTATTATTTTAATTTAATCTATTTATTTATTCTGAGTACGTGAAATACGTTTAATTTTAACAATATTTTTTTTCTCTAATAAAAATTTTCTTTTAGTTTTTCCCCTTTCTTTATTTTAACTTGGTGTACGTCAATAATACTTAATTATTTTGATTTTTTAATCAGTAGACAGCTCTAATAAAAACAGTGTTGAAGTACACTTAATTATGTTCTTAAACGATTTAAATATCAAAAATGATGGGTCAATAAATGTAACTATAGGAACAAAATATTCCTACTTTTCTAGGAAATTGTTTACCCCCCTCCCCCAAAGAAAAAAAAGAAAAAAAAAAGAAAAAAGATTTGAACAATTAAATTTTGAAACAAGAATTAAATGTAGATATCTTAAATAAGCATATAACTTACATATATATACCGATATTTAATACTTTGGTGTTTATATCTCTACGTTCTCTAATACAACTTGTTACACATATTGTATTACAGTTGCATAACATTACCAGGTGTATAATTATTATCGTCGGTACGTGCATATGTATATTACAAATGTATATAAATGTGTGTATGCGTTTGTAATTTCATATAAAAGAAACAAATTGTTTTCAATATTTTTGATTGACATTTGTAAAAATATTCAGTCAACAACTGAATTACTTTTTTTTTATTGCACGCTACTCGTAATATTTTTTCTTTTGCTTTTTATTATCATTATTATTGTTATTATTATCATTATTATCATTATTATTATTATAATATCTATATAGATCATTGCCTAATTTTAATAATTAAATCTATTAATTGGAAGACTATATTTATAATTAAAACGTGCACGTTCACGTTTTTGGATATGTATATGTGAGTTTTTATTGTTTTTTGCTTTTTCTTATTTATTTCCTTTTATTTTAAAAATCTCCATTAAAAATATTGTATATTGGAAAAAAAAATAATCAAACAATTGTCTTCTTTGATTACTTTTGCGAGAGATTATTTCCTCTTTTTTCTTTTTCTTTTTCTTTATTTACAGATGACTTAAGAGGTGCAATGCTTTAATTTCATGTATAGTATATATATAATAAAAATCATTAACTTTCATTCACAATGAATAAGATCATAGCCATTCTCAAGGAGAATAAAAATGATAAAGAAAACGTTTAGAGAAATATTTTCTAAATTACAATAATGGCGGCGTTGTTAAATTCGCTGATAAAAATAATATACGTAGATAGTATATAGTACTAATATGCATGTACCTCTAGCGGTGTAAAATTTTCAACATTTCTAAAACCTGAGATTCAAGGCATGACGTCGGTAAATATATATATGTATGTATACAGAGTGAACCTATGAAAACAGTATTGTTCCAATATTTTTCATTATGTATTAGAAAAAATATTGAGATTACCTGTTTTACATAGATTACTCTGCATAATATATAAACTGTTAATGTTTTTGAAATTAGGATTTCAATTTGTAAATATAAAAAAATAAAAAATTGTTCTGTTAAATAAAAATTTGGAAATCTTTTCTTTTGTTTCCAAAATAGATAAGAGTATATAGCTCATACATCTAAATAAATATTTTTGTATAAAACGATACAAATCTGGCATAGGTCAATTCATAATATTTTGAAATTAGCAAGTTATTATCCTAACTTCTCAAAAACATATATTTCTAAAAAGAAAAAAAAAACTTGATTCAACAGCAATGCACAATGAAGAGTTTGCTTAAAAGTCTTAAATAAAATCTGTGCAGTCTATTCCTCTTGTGTCAGTCCGTATCAAAGTAAAGCTTTAAAAATCATCAAAATGATAAACAAAACTAGCCTTCTTATTTTCAATAAAAAATAAAAAAAATGTATGCTAGGTTACTATTAGGACGTTATTAAAATATCATATCACTGTATCCTGATACGCTGGTGGTCCACTAAGAACAAATTGTCTTTGACTTTGCCTAACAATATCGGTCCTGCTAGGTACCTGAGGTGTAGCCCTGACACCATGATAATTGCTATAACTTGACCTAGCACTAGCAGGCCGATTGCTATACAAATCTTCAAGATCTTCGCCATTCAAGCTTTGAGTACTAGTCTGTTGAAAAGTTGGATTGCTCTGACCTTGCCAGTGCATAGTATTCAGATCATTTTCTTGCCAATTGTCAGTGAGATTTCTCGTTGAGCTACTTCCATCCCAGATAGGCAGATTCTGATTAGAATAATTACTTGTGTTCGAATAATTGTTATTATCCTGTCCAGTCCAAAGCATTGGCGAAGAGACAGCCATGTTCACAGCTTCTGGCTGCCAATTTGAATTCCTATCTCTGTCCCAACTTACTGAAATCCTATCATAATTCAACGTTCCTTGAGACAAAGAGCTTACGTTTTGATTGGTTAAATTACTTGGTGCTGTATTAGCATAAAGACTCTCCTGATGGTCCATTATCCGATTAACTGGATTCTTTCGACGTGATTGTCTGACCGAACTTCTTCGACTGGATCGACGTGTACCATCTCGTGATATCACAGAACGTCTTTTAACTCTTCGAGGTGTCATTGGCTTAGGTGATACACTTTCGTCGTGTACAGGAGGCTCTGGTTGAGAATACTCGATGCTATACAACGGCCGAGGCTGCTTTTTCTTCTTCTTCTTAATTTGTACTGTTGGAGAAAACAAAAACACAAAAGAAATAATATAGTGATTTAGAGATAAATAGAAAAAAAGATGTATCTGAGACTATTAATGATACTAATTAATTATTGACAAAATTGATTTTGTTATAAATGAAATATAAAGCTCTATCATGATAATATATATGCAAATTAATTGATATTACAAAACTTTTTTTACAGTATTTCTTTCTTAGCAATTCACATTCATATGTGTTAGTAATTATAAAAATGACCTAGAAAAATTGAATTTTCTAATTAATTATATTATATTATATTGTATTGAAAAACAGACTACTTTCATAATCACTGGTTCACATGTATTGTAAAATACATTCCAACATACCGATTGTTAATTGATTAAGAATTATTGGTCACATTTTTTAACAATAGTTGTCCCTTGCAAAAATAAAGATATATTACTTGTAATAATGTACCTAAGATTATTTCTGAAAAATGATTACCCAAAAAGCTACACAGCCACACAAAATTCTATAAGATTTCCCATAAACCAACCAACCAATCGTAGAGAGAAGGAAGATGTTAGAAAAAGGAAAAAGAAGAAAAATGAAGGGGTTAATAAATAAAAAAGCAAGCAATAGTAACATTGCACATTTATTGTCACTAATAAACTGCATCAAAAGGATCAATGCAATACAGTTGTCAAAATAATAATACAAAACTAATTCCTATGTTCTTAAAAGATTATGCGTTATTTATTTCTTTTTGCAAAATAAAGTGACAAGAAAACTTGTACATTTCTACGCAGGACAATAATCCAATTCAATATATATATATGCATAATTTGCATAAATCTTTTCTATTCGTTATTTATTATAATAAATTCTAATTAACTTTTTTACTTCTTTCATTATATTTGAAATAATTTTCATCTATCAAAAGAATGAATTCATTAATGATAATGTATAAGTAAAAATAAAATAAAAAAGAAACAAAAAGTAAAAAAACAAAATAAAAAATAAAAGAAAAATATCATGCAGAAACGAGTCAAAAATATATTCATCATTCAAATTTCACATGTTATAATTCATAACATTTTTGTTTAATAAGATGTATTGATTTTGTTTTATATGCATCATTATATTTTTTATATACTCAAATTAAGAAATTTTATAAGAATATATAGAAATTATTTTCGAAACGTTCGAAGATGAAATCATGACGAGACCAACTACCATGCACTACTAAACATACTTAAATATTTATAGTCCTCCATAGCACCACATAGTAACCAAATGTTCAATGCTATAAGTAATAAGCTAATAAAATGCAGTCCAAAATATAATAAAAAAAAAAAAATAACATTGCTTGAGAAAAGTGATGTTTGAGAAACCTATATCTTACTAACTGTAGGTATAATATTTAAAAAGAAAATATTTATTATTATTATAATATAGCAATAAGAATAAAAAAAGTACAACGGGATGACTTCATCATTATTTTGCACATACTGCAGAAAAAAATTCATTAGAAAGACAAATTAAACAAAACTCTCATCCTAAATTCTAATAATGTCAGGTATTTTTCTGCACATGTGCAAAGTTATACAAAAATTGTGCTCCAATTATTAGTTTAACGTTTGAAATCTGATTTTTTTTGTACCAGCGCATACTTTATACAGCCATATAATGGCTAATCATCTATCTATCACAGTGTACGTATTATAAATTTATCGATGAGAAATAATAATAATAATAAAGTAAATGTCATATACATATTTAAAAAGCCCTGAACAACTGTGAAGTTAGTACGTATGTATGTGTATAAATTAAACGCAGCTAACGATTAATTTAATTAAAGTTAAAATCAACAATTAACACAACTTATATTCATAGATATAAGATCAGTCCATCTTTACGTAAAACATGAAAAATATTAACTATAAATCATTATGGTGAAGCTATAAACTACAAAACGAGATAATTCCAGGGAAATGGAAGTTGTTACGAAAGGAAGTGGCACTTCAACTAGCTACACTAATCGTTTCGTGCATTTGGCAAGTATAGGAATTTTATGTTACATTTTCATATCCCAAAAAAGTGGCAGTATAGAGTAAAGTAAAACTTTAAATCAAAAAATCAAAACAACTTTCTCTTGCGAAGGATGTTTTTTTATAAAATCGTTCTAAAATTTCATTTATAATCAACGATACTCTTTTCTATCTCTTTTTATATTTTCATATTTTTACGTATATATATATATATATATATATATATATATATATATATATATATATATATATATATAAGATAAGTTTTTTTTTTAATAATTATTCTTTAAACAATATATCTCAATTTTTTTTTACTCTAAAAATTACTTGCACATAACGATAAAGGTCTACTTTCTCTTTTAGACTTATTTGGTCTGTCATGATTATTCATACTTTGATGACGATCAATGGCCAATTTGGGATCAGAGTAAAATGATCTTAAAGGCTGTTCACGGATATGATCTGTAAAAATTCTAGGTTTGCTAGGTGTCCTAGTTGGTTTTCCATGACTTGATTGAGTTTTACACTTGGCAGTTGTAACAGAAACATACTTAGAAGAATGTGGATAATACAATTTATTCTTTTGATATTTTAACCTTGCTGCACTATCCAAAGAATCATATTCATCGTATGGTGAAATAGGTCTTTGAAGATGATCTAAAGGATTCGAATAATCGGTCGAATACTCCACGTTTTTCATATCGTTATTAGATAGATTACTTCTATTACTTATGATAGTATCATCTCTGTTACTATTTTTACTATTACTGGAAATATTAAATGATTTGTCATTTCTTTTTGGAAAAGTTGTATCTCTATAACCAGATTGGTGTGAGCTAGTTGTGCCTGCAGGATAATCTTGATTGGAATTTTTATATGGATGAGAAGGTGGTGGAAGTGCCGAATAACTAACATACATAGGATGCAACTGTGTGTGGCCTGCCAACCCAAAGTCATCACCGCCAACAAAGTCAACTGAAATATATCATTTAGAATCGATAATGTTAGAGTAAATTTGCTGGATAGATTCAGGTGAAGTTGTTACCTTTAAAACTTAAAAGATATAAGTGATACAGCTGTGATGAAATGGTAAAGTTAAAAAATTTTTATTTATTCAATCTTTCCAAAATTAAAATAAGTCTGTCCCACTGATGTATTTTTATTGAATAATAGTGACTACTTAATATTTTCAAGAACAATACAACAAGAACTCTTTTCCATGCTGAAATTACTGATAAAATTTTTTCAAATATGGCAATTTAATACATCAAATAAATATTACAATTTTATAAGCTGCAGAAAGTTATTTCTTACTACTTTTGTACATTCCAACTAAAAAGTGTATATTGAAAATTAAAGAGATATATAACAAAACTATGTTTCAAAGATCTTGTATTATACAACATAGTCAATCGTGCCGAAACGAGCAAATGAATAAATGCGTGCAAATTGTGTATGAGGCAAAGCACTTACCAGAATGGGGGATCAAATCCACCAATGAAATCAACTGTAATTAATAATCCTTTTTTCAAGCAATAATAAATGATCTGATAAGCTTAAATTATTAATAACTAGCAGAAATAGTTTACTGCAGCTTTTAATTATGATACAATTTATATCCCATAAGGATGAGTATACAGATTTCAATGTTACCAATATTTAACAATTTGAATTTTATACCTGAATCCTATTAAACTGTATTAGAAATTTAAATGCATGATAATATCATCGTAAAGATATATTCATACGTATTACCTATTCTATCTCTTTATTTTTATGTAGTGTGAAATATAAAAAATAGATTATAAACTAGTAAATAAGTATAAACATAAATTCTTTTTATGTAAATTAATACTTACAGCTATCATCTTCTTCTAAAAAGACTTTACTTAGACAGATCCCTCCTATAATTGCCATTAACTGAAACATTCAAATTTAAATTACTAGAAACGAAAATGATATCATTTATTATATATCATATTCTATAAATATTGTCAAAGACACATGTAAACAAAGATATATATAATATACACATACCCCTAAAAGACATTGCGTAGATGCATGTAGGATTTCTACTACTTCATAATCCAGTACACAATCCGTCACATTACTGGGACGTGCTGGCCTGAATAATTCTGGTTCAGTAACATCGTACACAGCTTTACAACCGGGTCCATTTACATGCCACCAGGAAAAACTACCGGTACCAAGATTTAAAATATCACTATTCTGAAAAAACAAATATTTGTTATAAGTAAGATTTATAAATCCAATTATCTAACTTTAACTTACTTACTTTATCCAGTACTCCTACACTAAGATAAAAACATATCATAAATATGTTCCACCCTAACCAAAATGTGTTCCATATACAATACTGAAAAAAAAAAGAACAAGTATTCGTTAACAGCAGTAAATTATCTCTCTTATTAATTTGTGATCACATTCCTTTAAATAATATTATTCAATAATTAAATACTGTCTACACACCGATATGATATATTTAGGTCTATATTGAAAGCTCCCGAAAAATCCAAGAATAACAAAAATTATATTGAAAAAATTGACCAGTATCGGGGCCCACATAAACCCCAGAAAGTCGAAAACTTGACGCTCTATGGTGGTAATCTGTAAATAAACAAAAAGGTTATGATTAAATACAAAGCAGTAGTGATAACAAATTAAAGTATCTTATGATGATATGCCAACAATTGCTTAGATTCTACTCATTTCCTTTTAGTGTATTCTTAATCTGTGCCAATTGTCTTGTGTTCCAAATACTTTGTTGATTGGTCATTCTCTGTTAGAACTTGTAACACTTATATATGCATGTTAAGTTAAAGAGGTAAAACGTTAAAGATATTTAAAGAATATTTTATTTCTTTTTTTCTTGTTCTAAAGATTACATATCAATTCTAAGTATAAATGTACGTACATATCAATTTCTTCTAAAATTTTAGAATAATGTTATAAAAAATACGATATTAAATTATAGCAATAAAAATAAATCGTTAAAGTCATCCATCATCAAGAACGCCGATGCTGCAAGTGAAAGCTTCATCTAAAAAAAAAGAAAGAGTAGCCTAGTTCCATCTATATATATGTATATACATATATATATACAATAATAATACTTTCGCGTGTGCAAAGCAACTTATCATAATAGAACAACGTAGAAAGATAAACCAAGAGACTGAGGTCGATAAAATGATAAAATAAGTCTAATCTACAAAGTCGGTAGTACCAACTCTATCGTACCGTTGATTACTAGAAAAGAAAAATGAATACTATTCTCGAGTAAAACGAAATAAAAAAGAAAAGAAAGAAGAGCATGATCTGTGCATGATGAAGAAAGCGATCGGTCATTTCGATGAAAGAAAGATGAGATAAAAACAAAGATGTCTATATTTTTAAGATTCGTAATCCGTAAAAAAAAACGCATGACTCAGATTAGAAAAACGTGTTGCATGTATCCTTTCTCATAAATGTGTGTACGTGTGCGTGTGTGTGTGTTACGTTACGTGCATATAGGTACATAAGTACGTAAAATACGTTAGCATATATACGTATGTGTGTACGTGATGATCGAGAGAGACTACTGCAACGCACCTGAGATGCTGTTGTGCATTTCCGTTTATATAGCTAATACCGATTATATACTTACAAGCTGCAGAATGCATATCGTCAATAGAAAGTGTCTCCTGCTGCAAATTCCCATGTCATTTGACCGAACGATCGTTGTACTTTTTCTTCTTCTTTTCTCTTTATTTTCCTTTTTTTATTTTCCTCTTTTTTCTTTTTTCAACAAAACCGTCACAATTTTGAAAATTCACTCGACAAATGGCAATGATTTTCTTACACTACACGTAGACCGCATATCGTACCGCAATTTTAATGCTTCGTTGTATACAGTGGTGGCACGTTTTGATACGACGCCATGTTAACTTCCGAAATGATACACTCCTTCCTCCTTTCTTTCTCACGAACGACTGGCTGCCTCGGCGCGCAATGACACGCATCGCTTCATCCCGTCGTCCGGGCAACCGACTTTATTATTCCTCGCGTATGACCGACCAATCAACTAGCAGCGAACGAATTTCTTCCTGCGTAGAATCTACTGCGCAACTTGATTCGCGTTACGTATTAATATTATGACTTGAAGCAAAAATTCAAATGTTGCGATCAAATTTTAACAAAATGGCCATAAGTTACAAGGATATGATAGGAACTAAAATAAAGTGTTTATCATGTTTATAAATATGTATTGAAAAATATTCTAAATTTATAAAAATGAGAATCAAAAATAGAAAAAAAAGAAAATAGAAAAAAAGAAAAAACATAAGTATCACGAATTTAATTAGAATTTAAGTCTTCTCGTCCGTTGTGAACATTTCATGCTAATATACATTTCTCTACTAACTTTTAAAAAACAATAACACACATGCGTATTCTATAATATAATAATATTGTTCAATTTGTCATAAGAATGACGATCGAGGTCAAATAGATATATTTCTGGTTTCAAAGTGCTAATGTCAATTTACTATCTTTCTCTACATATATACATGTGAACGATAAATGGCATTTCGTGGATAATTAGATGTTCTATGAGATGTGGCTCTTAAAAGGAACACGCGAACAGATTATTAATCGAAAAATCTCGTTCTCAGCTTACGAGATATATTTACGAGATCATTATTAATTATAACGAATAAAAGTGTCTTCAAAAAGAAAAATTGAAAACTGGACGCTAACAGCGTTCCAACGGTAACCCTATTGAGAAAATTTTATATACCGTGTTTATGGTGTTTCTTTTTGTGCTCTCATATATTTGAAAAAGGTATATATATATATATATATATATATATATATATATATATATATATAAATATATATTATGAATATAACTAAAAATTTAATGAATTTAATTTTTACACATTTGCTTACTCAGATTGTTTTCATAATTATTAATACATTTTGCGAGGCTCGTGATGTCTGTATTAGTGATTCTCAACTTCTCGTTTTTTTTCAAAAAATATTATTCCTGTCTATTTACGTCGTATATCACAATAAGTGAGAATTGCTGATATACGCAATTTACACGCTTTTTCTAATCTTCTCTTTTATCTTGTATAAGTAGTGATCTTTATAATCGAGAATAAAATTTCGATTTCTTGTTCTTAATGTGTATAGAAGATTGCATGCACCAGTTGCCCATGAAGAATGAGAACGGATGTGTTTCTTGCTACTATATTAAACATTATTTGGATAGTCGAGATTCGAACATTTATCAAAACTCACCAAAATTTAATTTAGAAAATTCTTATACTTGGTGGAAGGCTGAGAGAAATTCCGAGACGAAGCTCGCAAGACGTTTCAACGCTTACACCCAAACTTCTAGAAAACGTAAAGGAAAACGTGCTAATTTTAATAAAGGAGGTAAAATGTTATAAAAAATATTTAAATTATATATATATATTTTATATTAACAAATATATTAAAAAATATAAAATAGAAAAACAAAAACACTAATTTTATAATTAAATTATAAAAATCTTATATATTTTATACATATATATATATTATCTCTATTATTAAAATTATCACGTATATATACTCTACATCAATTAGTCATGTTCACATTTCAGTAGTGCCATTACAGTGACATAAAAGATGATCGATATAAAACGTTACGATCTGTTTTCTTCCCCCCTGTCAAAAATATAAATAAATTATTATAATTATTTTATTTAATAGAGTGTGATTTTAATTCACATTTTATATAAATATTTATATAATTGTTTTTTTTTATGAAAGAAAGTACTTGTTAATTTTCACAAAAAAATATCGGAGTTATTGAAAAATATTTCCAATATATAAATATTTTTTGTACGTTTTATGTACAAATATTAGATGTAAAAAATATTAATTACAATATAATTAGAAAACAAAAAATAAATTCATTACAGGTACGGCTCGTTTAAGGTGCAGAGAGGGCACGTTTCGCGTGCATAAAATTTATGGAGATGGAAATTGCATGTTCCGTGCGCTCAGCTATATTCTTTGGCAAAATGAAGAAGAGCATCAATATTTGCGTAACACGGTTAGCTAGTACAAATATAATTGCTTCTTCTTTATATACAGGATGTCTCAGAATAAGTAGAAAATATATTCAAGGGTAATTTTATACCAAGTATCGAAAAAAAGTTCATATAAACATAAGTCATATTTGATTTTGTTTTCGTGTTTATAACGAATTATTGTTATCGTAATAATTCTTTCGTTATACGGACGTAGTGTCAGTAAATTTTAACCCAAGTTCTAGATAATTTCTGAACGATCGATTTCTAAACAAATGGATAGGTCGTGAATCAGTCTTATTATATCGGCTTGCCTGCTTACCGGACTTACACTTAAATTTAATCGATTTTTTTTAACTCGCGGAGTTATTTGAAATCCATCGTGTACAAAATAGCCATTAACGGTGTTGAAACTCTTCAGTGAGCAAGAATTGAACAATGGTAAGACGTCGCCAGGTTTCTATTTAAATTCGAGGAAGTCGTTTCGAATCATTTTTTATGAAGATAAGTAGATAGAGCTTGTTGAAAGTCAAATTCGCTATAAACTCAAAAACATGATTAAATAGTACATACAAGCTTGTACGAACTGATCTTTTTCTAATTGTTTTGATGCACTGCAGTCCATCTCTAAAATATTTCCTACTTGTATATAAATCATTTTTTTAAGAAAAATAAGAATATAAGATTATAAATGCATATGAATTATTTTATTAAATATAAAGACAGTTTCTTGTGTGTCGTTCAAATAATATCATGAAACAAGAAATTAATTATTCATTTGCATCTCTAAAAAGAAAGAGAAGAAGAAAAAAGAAAAATTTTTGTACGTATAACAAAATATTAGATATTAATAAAATGAATTATAATATAGGTTGCTAAATATATAAAGAATAATTGGCATGAGTATGGTCCTTTCGTAATGGCCGAGTGGAATATATCACATCCTGAAGAATATTATGAGCACATGAGAATGATTGGGACGTTTGCAAGCGAGCTCGAATGTACAGTAGCAACGAAGCTTCATCATATGAATCTCTCCATCTATCGTGAGATCGAAGGCAGGGATGAATTAGAACGTGTTTTCCACAGTCATGTTGACTATTATTATGAGACTGCGAGGTTGCTATTCACCGGACTTTCGGAAAGCGGTCATTACGATGTTTTACTCAACGATTAACTATATACTTTCTTTTTAGAGAATTCTTCTTTTTTTATTATTACATATATATGTGTGAAAGGAGGGAAACATTTTCGATATTCAGCCTTATACTTTATATATATATATATATACATATATACATATATATACATATATATACATATATATATATATATATATGTATATACGATATACTTTATATATATATATACAAGTCATATCATATATACAAATTATTCGATAATCATCTTTTTATAATCTTTCATTTTGTAAAGAAAACAAAAATATTAATTTTTGTAATAATAAAATACAACAATAAAATATTTTCTACAAATGAAAATTAAGGAAATATTTTATCATTTATGAATGGTACGTTTTTAGAGACAAATTTACGTTCTTATAGAATAGATTATATTTAAGTTATGAAATATAAATTACATTAATTGATAACGAAAATCGTTATTGTACATCAACAGTCATTATCCATAAATAAGTTATAAATAGAATACTTTGTAATTTGAAATATTTTAAAGAGTCTAATAATCATTCGTTTAACATTCAACAATTAACCGAATATTTGTTATAAATATTAAAAGAAGAAAAACAAAAATTATGTAAACAGAAAGTTTCATTATCGACGAACAGTAATTGTTGACTAAATATTCTACATAACAATAAATAATAAACGAATTTAAAAATGCATTCACATTGTTATACTTCCTTCGTCTTCATAAATTTTCGTCAAATATTTTTTTATGATTTTATTGATTTTAAGAACTGTTTCTACTAACAATTGTATTCTAACCTTTTTATGTTCTATACCATCGTGTTATCATCGTTATGACATGGTAAATTACGCAGCTGAAATAAAAATATTGTTGTCATTTTACAAAAAAAATAAATAAACATTATTTTTAGATACCAAAAATTCGATCGTCTTTTTCTTTCTTTTTAACATGCACATTCTACGTCATAATATATATATGAAATAGATGGCGAAAGAAAATTTTTTCGAAAATCTAGGATGCACATAAATAAATAATGAAATAATAAAAAGTATAATACTTTATCTAACCTTATTTGATACAACAAAGGCGAACACCAACCAATGTTTAAACTCGACTGATCTCTTCTAACCGCTTCGACAATGTCTTTTGCAACTCGTTGCTCGCACTGTCTTATCGATCTATAAATGATTTATTAGAAAGTCAAGAAAGTAATTATATTTTTCCATATAATTTTTTATAGTAATAAATAAATTCATTTTTTACCTGTTTTCTGTCGTAGGTGCAACCGCAAGAAATGTGAAATTATTGACGCAATTACTTAATTCTCGACCCAAACACTCCATCAGATCTGTTACCATATAAATCATGTAAAGAATCGTGTAATTTGAAATAATTTTATAGATTACATAAAACAGAGATATTCATTTATTATTATCTTGAAAAATTTTGGTTATTCCTAACATCATATAATAAAAATAAAGCATATAATAATTTATAAATAAATAATTTATTTAAATTAAGATCTACTAAATTGTAATAATTGTGCTGTATATTTTAAAAGTTAATTGCATATTAAATTCATAGTTAAATAGAGAAAGTGATACGTACTAGCTATAGCAGTTCTGGAACCTATATAAGCATCTTCGTTCGACACAACAGGCGTTACTCCAACTATATGAACTCGTTCTCGATTTAACATTGAAGGTAAGAATGCCAATATAGTCTGTAGGAACGAACAAGAGAGATCGATTTCTTATAACATATAAGAAAAACATTTTTTTATTTTTATTGTGAATTCTTTTGCATCGTTGAGCATTTCGAAAGTCGGTTTAATATAATCGATTCTATATTATCGTTTTATTTAAATTACTATTAATTATTAACGTTTATTTATTAAGTTTCATTTACTAAACATTATATTTTGTTGCTAAATTTGTTTACTATTTGCTGACATTATTATTCATCATTTGTCGATAAAAACATTTAACTCGGGTGATAAAATCATTTTTTATCGATAGATGACACTCGCAAGGTAATGTTATCGACGGTGTATACAATTTTAAAATACTTATTGACAAATAATATTTTTCTATATAAAATGAACTTTGATCTGTTACGAATGATTAAATAACTCTCATCATCAACATTAAATAACTCTCGTCCGGAAAAACAAGACTCATATTCAATGGCAGTTATTGCTAAGAGTTCCGTGTAAGAAACATTGGTATATGTATATTACAAAATATAGATAAAACTTCCATTTACAAAAAGAATTTATAAATTTTAAAGCATCCATAACATTTATTACGAAGTCGAAACAAATTACAAATTTTACAAGCAATTGTCTAAACACATTACAAAATAATATTAAAAAATCTAAATGATTAGAACAAAAAGAATCACAGTTGCAATAAAATGATTCTTTTTTCAAATTATGAATATACATTATGAAGGTCACATAAGAAAAAGTAAAAAAGTAACATAAATTCGGTAATTATGCTTACCCAATAATGACTCATCAAGGTTGTATTAGCAGTGTCCAAAATATCCTGACCCGCTGTACCAACGCATGTTACTAAAATATCGATACCGCCAATCTCGTTTTGAACCTTTTTCGCTATATCGTGAATACCATTATGGTTCAATAAATTGCATTGGTATGCTGTAATCTTTGAACTTCTCCGAGATTTGTCCCGTTTTCCTTGACTTGTTCCAATGTCTTCTTTTAAACCTGGATAACGAGATTGGAGATCTGATGCTATTTGTTGTACGGAATCGTTAACCTCGTCGACACAGACTATTGAACACCCTTCTTTTGCAAATTCATCGGCTAATGAAGCACCTAACGATGACGCTGCTCCTACTATCTAAAAGTTAATATAATAATAAAATAAATAAATGAATCGAATTATTTGATATTAAATTGTTTATACTAAATATCTACTTGGATTTGATCGTTTTAAAAACGAAAAATTAATTCGTTATTATAGTTAATTGATTTTCTTTTTCTTTTTTTTTACAATAATTTGTTACAATTTTATTTATCAATTATTTTTGCAAGTTGATTATCGAGAAACTGGCCAGATTTTTACTTTGTTTATACTGAATTATACTTCGGTCGAAGTAAATCGATAAAAGAAGAAAAATGATCGCAATGAACAAATAATAATAATTACTATGAATTCATTATTAATTTACCAGAACGACATTTCCGGTGAGATCTCTTGGTGGCTTTGGTAGCAAAGATTTAATCAAATTCAGGATGTTTATGAAGCATGCGATTGCAATTGCAATTAGGAACTCAATACTAAGATAAAGAAGTAATTTTGCCGAAGGAAGTCCAATATTCGTCTTATCTATAAATGTTCCGTCCCATTCCGGCATCGTTATCCAATCTAAAACAATCCTTTTTGATTAATTTCTATTAATTTCTTTTTTCACACTTTTTATACGATTTTTTCATATCAGCCTGATTTATATATATACACATATTTTATAATATTATTAACTTAATTTTCATTATTAAGAAGAAACTGACAAATTTTTTTTCTCTGATAAAGCACGAAATATAACATGGTTTAAAAAGAGTTTTAAGATGATTGGTATAGTAAATTGTTGTCGATTCTTTTTTCGGAGTTCTCAAAATCACTCCGTTTTCTTTAGACAAAGTTATAATTTTCCTTGTTGTCTATCTTTCAACGGATATTGAAAGAAATTCTGTAAATATCATAAGGAATATTGTTTTTTTCATCCAATCAACCGAAGAAACATTAAGAAATTACTTTCTACTTTAATTAAAAGACGATATTCAAAATGGTGTCTATCTATTATAAACGACAAATAAATGATTGTTTAATTCTTTCTATGGCATATGCACTGATAGTATGTGTATAGCATGTGTCTACAAATATCTCTCGCATATCTTCCGGCTGTATCGAAGATTTTAATATCATATGATATGTTTCTCAATGTACAGAAAGAAATGTTTACAAACGGTAACAGTGTAAGATCAAATCAATGACAACCAATATTAATCTATCAACAAGTCTACGAAAGTATACGAAAGCGTAGCACACGCAATATTCCTTCTTAATATACGATCACACAATATTCTTTCAACTATGAATGTATAGGATATTTGTTTTAATGTTTCTTTGGTTCAGACGGAAAAAGAAAAACCAAAAAAAATATTTCTCAGAATCCTCTAGCTGAATTCGTCTTAATATCGATTAAAAGATAGATATAAAAAAAAAAGAGAGAGAAAAATTATATGTATCTATCTATAGAGTGATCTTGAAAATTCATTGAAAAAAATGTATTATAATTGTCTTAATATTCTCTAAGAACATAATTAAGTTAAGAAAATAAAAAAAAGAATCTTCGCGCGATCGTTCTATTGACTTGTTGCGGACTCTCAAGATTTTCGAAATTATTGTCGAATTAAAAATTGGTATTTCTGTAGTTCAAGATCATTGATTTAACGAACTTTTATATCCTCCTTCTGTTTATTTCTCGTTTATTTTTTGTTTTATTCAATAAAACGATCAAATGACTGACGCGATATAATATATATAAATTCTATCGATGATCGTTCTCCATTTTCTCGCTGAGTGTTATTTTTTTTTCTATTTCGATTAGTTTCTTTTTTATCATCCATACATGATCATGTTATTCGATTTGTTTCGTTTAAACCTAGCACGTATTTTCACAATTTCGAAATTATTATGCTTATACTCATAACATAACGTATGCACTCGTAAAAGTGCACGTTTACGACTATGCTCCTTAGTGTAGTTTTATATTTCAAAATGTGTATTTTATTAGGATGTAAATTAATTACCAAATACTATATTAGTTTGGACTATAACGTAACAACTTAATAATCTGAGCTGATCACGTTTCTTAGTCCATCCGGTATACTGATATATAATTTTGTATTGTTGTCATTAAATAATGAATTCATGTTAATAAAATAAATTAATAAAAAAAAGGAGAAAGTAAAAGATATTTTTTCTTTCTTTTTCTTTTTTTCCTCTTTTTTCTGTTCTTCTTTTTAAATCTAATTTCGAAAAGAGTTTTATTTTTCTTTTTTTTTTATCATTTGAAGGAATTACATATTTAAATATTATTGGAATAATTTTGTCAAGAATAATGTACTGTAGTGGGTCAATGAATTCGACGATCCATAACTATAATTAATTTTCTGAAAGGATAGGAGAAACCGGCTTCGAAGAAAGGTGCATACATATGTACATTAGATGACTATGAGTTTATGTTTTAGAAATCGCAAGTTAACATGCAAAAATAATAGAAAACGAAAGAGAGAGAGAAAGGAATAACGAAGAGTGCCAGACATATTATACAAGTTCCTGCAACGATATCGAACTATTACGTTAACGATTTCGAGATTCCGACCTGATATGATCGATAGACTTTCCGCATTAGAAATTAGTTTTATTTTTTCCTTATTATTGCCCAATGAACCTCGTTGAACTTTTTATTTCTTTCTTTTATGTTATTTTTCTTCTCCACTAATCAATAATATTTATTTTATACACAGAGTGTTCATAATATTACTAATAATTATTTTTTTAGTATCAATTAATTTGCAATATTTGTGATATATTTTTATTAGATATATTAAATTTTAAAATTTTATTAGTAAAAAAAAGAAAAAAGATTATTCAAATAAAATTAATATATAAAATGTCGTCAAGTTACTTTAATTTTCTAAGATTTCTTATAAATTTTGTAAATTGATTTAAAGTATTAAAAATTCCTTTTCATCTATTTTCTTTTTCTAATATGAAATACTAAGTTTTATTATATATATACAAAATTAATATAATAATATGAATATAATAAATGATAATAATAAAAATAATAAAACCAAAATAATATCTGGAGATGTTTGTTTTCACTTGGAAAGTTATATAATCTTACTATAAATATACATGTTGTGCTTTAGTGCAATTACATAGTTCATTGAACAAGAATTCATTTTAATCACTACATTGAAGTAAGTATAAGTTAGCAATATATTTTCTATAATTCGCGATCTTTTAATTTTCTTATTGTTAATTTTCTTTATGAAAATAAAACTGCGATAATTATCACGAGATAATTCGTACACAATCTTGTGTTTTTTTCTTATAATTGTACCATTGACATAATTCAAATATATATTATACTTTCGGCAACATTAATAATATAATTCACGGTTTTCTTTATGTAAAACACAACTTTTAAACAATGCAATCGATGTTTATTAATTCGATCATTAAGTGAAAAAATTTCAATGAGATTATTTATTTACTTTTAGAAATGCACAAGTGAAAAATGTTGATATTTTACAATCGATTTTCCACATACAATAAATCTGTTCGATATTAATTAATTTTAAAAAAGTTTCAAATGAATATTTTATAAACTCGAACTTGAAAATTAAATTACAAAATTGAAATTGGAGAAATAATTATAATATCACATTTCATAGTTAAAAGATAAATTAACACTTCTTCTATTTTTTTATTGCTCTAATCTATTTATATCAGTTTTATTACATAACGATCTAAGAACTTTACATGCAACGATTCGTTATATATTTTATGACTTTTTTCATGTTTCATATTCATTATGAATTTTGAGATATTAAAATAAATATAATGAAAAAAGATGTTTGCAAATTTACAATTAAGTTATGGTATTTCTAATTTCTAATAATATTCTCATACTTAAGTGTAATCATTAATCATACAAATATATCAATCGGTTAATTTAGATATTTTAATATTTGTTTAATATTTAGATGTTTTAGATTTTGCATAAAACCGATTTATTTAATGAAATATAGTAAATCAAAAATGTTTGAATTCTAATAAAATAAAAAAAAATAAAATGATTTAAATGTATACAGATAATAAAAGGCCCATAAAACTGGTAAAATAAAAATCTAACTTCTCGTCTACACTTATACAATTTATCAGACTAAAAGTGATCAATATAAATAAATATTTAAACGAATAATTAAATTTATGAATTAATTTTTTCTCCAAATTCAACATAATTAAAAGCATTAACTGAATTTCTGATTTGAAAATTATCAAAAAAATTATTTTAACCAATAAGAATTAAAAAAAAATATTTTTGTTTATTATTACATATCAATATAAATTGCATTCTATTAAAAAAAAAAGTATATATTTTGTTGCTAGAAAAAGATGATACAATGTTCTGGTACATTAATAATAGCTAGGAAAGAGGAAGTAACTTTGAGATCTATTATTTATGATGACTATGTAATTTCTAATCTTCATATTAGAAGTGACAAGTTAACGACTTTCTATACATTTGTTACGTTAGAAATCAATGATAATTAGGTAACATATTTATGTTCGAAATAATTCTGAGATTTTCAAAATTATTTGGAAAATAATTATAATAGATCATTGTCAACAGAGACATGCTCGTAATGATCCATTTCATATAACGTACCTGATTGATAATTTATGGATATATAACGTTCCTGATCGATAATTTATGGATATGGAAAAACCTTGATTCGAAGTCATTACTTTTTATGTTTAATAGTTTCATCCGTGACATTAAAATTCTAATATAAATATTAAGGACTGTCGGGCATAATTTGTTTTCATCTCTTTCGTCCATATTTTCTTTTTTCTCAATTTTTTCATTTCTTTTAATGATCTTCAAATATTCAAAAAAATATTTAGCAAAATAAACTATCTTAATTAAAATAATTAAATATTTTCTTTTTACATTTTTTTTTAAATTTCTTTTTACGTTTCTTTTAACATTATGTAACATAATAGAATAATATTTTTTTATTACAGAGAACAACAGAAACATAATATATATTTCTAGTATTTCTTTTTCCTTCTTTTCTTTTAACGTGATAAAAACAACAAACTGAATGAATATTTACTACTAATGAACAGGAAATATTAGATAAACAAGTGTTATGAAATTATTACCTCGATTTGTAATGAAAATCAATGCGAGTATAGATCTAACGAAACCTATAATCTATTTAGAAAACATGTAAGCTCGAATTGAAGATGGAATTCTATGGAATTTTGTCCTAACGAAAATTAAATTATGTATTTTCATCAATGAGAAAATAAAAATTGCATACCTATTTTCATTTTTTGATAATGAAAAGTAACGTTTTCTTCTAACATGGAACAATTAAATTACTGAAAAAAAGAAGATTAATTGTTAATTAATTTATTAGATATTAAGCACAGATGAATTTTTTAATCGATAATATTTTTTTCAAGGACGTAGGAATTAATAATTTCGCGAATAAAAATATTATAATAATTTGTTTTGGAACTACCGATTTAATTTCACAAATTCGTAATTTTTTATCGCTAATAAATAGTAATATAAATTGAAAATAAATATTTCATTCATTGTTACTTGTATATTACTGATATATATTATTCATCCAATTATAGAATAAAAATTATTTAAAAAAGAAAAAGAATTATGATACCGTTAATTAAACAAATAATAAATATTAGTCATTTTTATAAATAGTCGATAGTTAAAATGTTACAACAATAGTTACCGTTAACAAAATAAATGCACACAATTTAACGAATACTGTAAACTCATGAACAGGAATAAGAAAATTTATAAATGTTAATTAAATAGAGTAAATGTCATAAAAAGTTCTAACCACACGCACTACACGTAATAATAGTTTTGTTTCACTAATTAGAACGTGATCTATAATTATTAAAAATGGGAAACAAAAATTGTGCAGGATCAGTCGACCGTTTCCGTCAGCTTGCTTTGCTTGCTTGAACTTGACTGAGCAGTGATTTCGCGTTCAGTGTACTTACCTACGAAAGCAAACCTTACCCGAGTCAAGGTCATTCGTAACGTACTCGTTATTACTGCCTTTTTGTTTCTTATCATCATAGATTCATACTAAATGCAAAAGAAACTTCTTTATCTCTTAAACGTTCTCTTTTTTCTCCATTTTTTTCTTCTTTTCTTTCTATCTTCATTTCTTTATTTTAATTTATCTGTTTTGATATTTATTTGTTCGTTGTAATAGATTTATGGAAAGTTAAACAATTTTTAAAGGAACCGATTCAAATGTGAATTAATCATTACTATAACAATCTAATGTAAATCATATATTTCGTTTATGTAACAAAAAAAATGAATGATAAATTTAATTTACTCATATTTTTGATTTTAATATAAATACGATTTTTATAATATTACTGAAATATTTGTTAAAAATAATACTATAATATTATAATTATACGATATCATAATAATACGATATTTTATTTTATTTTATTAATATTTTTATTCTTTTTTTAATTTTTTATTATACAAAATTTTCACCATTAACTTTTGTTAATTAATAAAATAAACCTTCCTTAACTCTCCTCTAAATTAAGCGAAAAATTCTGATTTTTGATTCTAAATAACTATTACTAAACACACGTAAGTATGTATGTCTACATTATCTATAGTCGGTAAGTATTTCTATCGACAATCCTTTATTTGCCAAAAGTATTTTTAAATGATTTACTTCTTGCGATCTTCACTTACGAGATCTGCCGTTGTCGAAAAGTTCAAACGAGTCACTAATGTTTGCTATAAAATTCATGAGAAAGCTTTCTCAGATACTTACAATATGTACACAATTGTGTAACGCGAATACATACAAAACTGCATTTACATAATCTTTAATGGAAACTTGATAAAAAGAAAAAAAAATAAGGAAGAAGAAATATACAATTTCAAATTCATTCATATTTCATATTTTTACGTAAGATATATAATTTTTTCGTTTCGAACGATATTATATCTTTAAAAAATATCAACGATTTATACGGCCATTTTGATTTCGAAAATTCAACAAAATAATTGCAGCTGCAAGTATCAACGTTATTCTCGACACAAAATATTTGAGGTCATTTCGAAAAATAAGTTTTATAAATAAAGAAACATGCGCCCGCGTTCGCATGAGTCATTCTAAAGGTACATGACCGCATGCAAAATTCAACGTTGCAGTCTTTCCAAGATCTTGAAACATCTTCAAAATGTAGCATCTTAAATCTCTCGATTTATTTATACACAAGATATCTACGTATAAAAATGATACTTATTATTAATATTAAGATTTATATATTATATAAATATTATATATTATTAAGATTTATCTTAATATATTATTATATTATTAAGATTTTCAGATTGAAACAAGTTTTAAAATTCGATTCTTTCTTTTTAATATTCGATTATTTTGAACTTACTTATTGTTAATATCTTTTATTATTATAATTTAGTGATAAAAAATAATAAAAATCGGCGTGCAATTTGCATCAAAACGTTAGATAAATATAAATTTATCAAGCAATCGTAAAAACATCATAAACAATTTTCTTTGTCGATCGTATTTAACGCAAAACGAATAAATGATCCTTTCCTGGAACTTACTTTTCAATATAATCGCTGTTTTTACGATACAAAAGCCGTGAAACAAAGTAAGAAAAAGTTTCAATTAGAGAGCAAAGAACACGTCATAAATCATTATGGCGTGTTATTTTATTATTCTATGACGTATATATTTTTTAACAATAAATTAATAATACCAGATTTTGTTTATAAACATCGGTTATTCTTTTCAAAAACGACATTTTGAAAAATTAATTTTACATATACACATATAATTAAAATATTATTAGAAATTAATTGATAAATGTTTTATATAATAAGTGGTCCACGGGAATGTTCGTGATTTCAACTGATATAAAAAAATATGTAGAGACGAAAGGATTATTTTTTATAGCTTAAATAAATCTACAGATCTTGATGAATTATAAGGCACTATAACAGTTAATCTTACTGTAAATTCAGACGAAACATGTTTTAATCGTATGGGTATTTTGACAAATACGGTGTCAACTGAGTATAATGTTTGTATATGTCATTATCAAATATCCGTTTTTTTTACCGAACCGTCATATGCGTTTTTTACCGATAAAATCAAATATCAAAGGTTACCGAATCAGGAAACGGCAATGTCGTGTAAACAATATACATATAAAACATATGCGATATTGTAAAGAAAAAAAAGAAAACATGCCACCGTAAATAAAATAAATCGATTAAAGTTGTTTCACATCTTTATTTTAATAACTGTTTACGCTAATAATGAGAACAGGTATAATTTTTGACTGATTTTGATGAACAACATTTCATTTTAAAGACGAAGGTTTAATTTAGGAGCCGATTACTTCAGAATTTTTGAAAAAGCTTTATTTTATTCGAACAAAATTGCGTTAAAAAATGTTTTTTTTTCGAGAATAGTTTATTCCCAAATATAAAGCTTTTTCAAAAATCCGAAATTCGAGGCGATTTCTATTCGATTTCAAATACGAAATGAGCTGTTAAATGTCTTCTTGCGGAAGAGAAACGCCCACCATAAAATGTATACCAATCAATTGGCGAAGTTTCTGAGCGCTAGGTGAACATATTAGACATTGCTTGACGGCTAATGGCTTGGCAAATATTATTCTCCGATTCAATTGAGATTAGATTGCCTATTGCGATACTTAGCATTCTTTAAATATCACCTATAAATATAAAAATTTATTTGCAGGTTGCATTATTTGACAATGTTGCATATGCATCTCTAAATAAAATAAAGAGAGATAATGTTATCTGAAATCAGGTTTTTGTATGCGGAATTTTTATATAATTAAATATTAAATCAGAGAACAATGTACCATTATATCTAACGTATATCGTCGAATAATATCTAATATGTTTATAAACATTCAGGAATGTCTCCAACACATAACTATGATAAATATTTTTTCTAGTGTACAGTAATATTCTGTACATCTGCAGAATCATTCAAAATCACGGACATTTACGTTGCCCACCTTTTATATTAAAATATAATAATTTATTGTTAATAAGCGTTTACAGTACCTGATAAAGTGATTAATTGATTACTTGATTCTACATTTTTTATTTTTTTTATTTGCTTAAATTCTATCTATATATTTAATAATTCGTAAAGTTAAAAATCGTACTTTTATGAAGAATAATAAAAAACAGTCGTTCTGGAATAATCAGGAGAAATTAATTTTCGACGTGGTTCAATGTTCCTTCAATTCGCTTTTGGTCGACGTTCGCGAGAAAATCAAGAATCAGTCGCATTGCTGACTCAGGAATGATCCTAAAGTAAAAGAAAAAAAAAGAAAAATATAGATGAATAAATATAAGAAAAATGAACAAAGAAAAAGATGGCCCATCGGTAATTGGAGTTTTCGAGGGAAAAACCTGTTTATGGCGTTCAAGGAGAGAAGATATCGTGGTATAGAATATTCCGTGTAATTTTTTCTAATTGCTTTAATAATTTCACGAGCAGTGTATTCCGCTGAAATGACTCCGAAAATGTAAGGAAATCTGTAAATAATAAATCATGGATTCATTTTTAATGAATAGATTTTAAAAAACGATTTTACTTTATTTATTATATATTCGATCCGTTCGCAAAGATGAAATATTTGTATTGTAATAATTAAATTTCTGGATTGTTATTAAAAAAAGAACAAGAAACAAACAAAAATAAAACCGTCAATTTTTCACACATTTGGCGAATTTAACAAAGTGAACAAAGAAAGTACCACGCCTTTGAATGCTGCAACTGATTATTTACGTGCACGAAATTATTTCATAAGAACATTACAGACTTATTCATTAGAAACATATCTCGTTGATATTTATGAATGTCCATATGAACTATATATAATAAGAAAATAAAAAATTAATATATAAAATGTATATTAAATGAAAACGAATAAATTAATGCAACATTCAATTTCGTGAACATATTTTTTAAGTTGATAAATTGTAATATATAGGAAATTTCATTAAAAAATATATACATATATTTATTAATTTTAAATAAATATTTTCATATAACCTAAACTTAGGATTCTTTGCTAGTCCTGTGTCAACGTAAAACGGATAAATCGTTGTGAAATGTATGTCAAGTTTTTTAGGATTCATTCTCACTTCTTCGTATAAGGCTTCCATTAGACCTTTCGTTAGAAAAAGAATTAAAAAGTTTTTAGCTTTATGTACGTACGTGATTTTATTTTTAAAATTGTTGTTAAATTTGGCAAACTATATATTCACCTCTAACAGCAAATTTCGAGGCACAGTAAGGAACTTTTTGCGAAACTCCGCATATTCCACACATACTGCTTATACCTACAATGTGACCTCTACCTCGTTGTAACATTGAGGGAAGTATTGTTTCTATCGTCTTCGTAAAATCAAAATATAATTTTAATAATAAATTTAAAATCGAAATAATTCTTTATAATTCTTCATTAATCAAGACAATATTGTTTGGCATAGGATCATTATTAATTTGTTACGTATATTGTCATTTATTAATTTCTTGCAATTATTTATAAAAATTTGGGAAGGTTTAACCCTGGAGAAAGGCAATATTGTACAGGGTAGCCACCGAAAGACTAAATGACATAAAACAAAAATAATTTTTACAAACGTGTTGTTTTAATTTGTTATTATTGCTGAACATTATATGTAGCCATTTTAATCTCTAAGGGATGATCTATAACTTACAAAAAAGCAAAGAAAAAAGATTGAAAATGAAAAAGTTAAGACTTTTTCAAATCTTTCAGTCTTTCAGTAGCCACCGTATATAAGCAAAAAATTCAATAGCTTCCGATAATATATAATATAAATAGTTTTTTACCCATACATGATTCAACGTTATCGATGATATATAAAATGTTCTAAAATAAATCATCTTACTAATACTTCAATTAAATTCATACCATTTTTGTGATTTCGAAATTACCATACTTAGAAAAAGTGTAACAAACTTGTATTAAATTTTTTTTCTTTTCTTAAATCTTACCCAAAAATGCGATAAAACGTTGACATTAAATGTTCGTTCAATATCATCGGAACTATGGTTGAGAAGTAAACGATGATACAATACGGCAGTATTGTTAATCAGAATGGTAACTTCCGGTATTCCAACTTTCCTCATCATTCTTATCGTTTCACGTACTTCCAATCTCTTCGAAACGTCAACGATGAAACCGTATACCTAAACAATTGCTTCGAATTTGATATTGTGTTTCAAGAACATTCGAAAATATTACAACCTCTCCGCCATTTTTTGATATGGCAGACATCGTCGATCGATTGGCATCTATATCTATATCCCAACAAATTATTATGCAACCCATCAAGCCTAATTGAATCGCTAACTCTCGACCAATACCACGGCCAGCACCGGTAATCTTAAAAAATACAAAAAAAAAATGATATTACGATATAACTTATTAAAATAGGTTATTTACAAAAATATACTATTTACGGAAATACTGATCTGCTAAATTTTGCTATTATGACCAAATAATTGATAAAAATATCAAAGAAGCTTAATCTTATATATATAATTATATATATAGAAAGAAAGAGAGATAAAATAAAGGAATGTATTTTTTACCAAAACTGTTTCTCCGATTAAACTCTTCATAGTGGTAGGTATAACAACCTTGAACGATGCAACTATCATTGCAAGAGTTATTTTCATCGATAATACGATCAAGTCTAAGATGACTCGTGGAAAAGTAAGGGATCGAAAAATATTCTTAATCTTCCATTTCCTATAAGATTGATGTAAAAACATACTGTATAATGAGCTTCTAAAAAAAATTTCTTTCAAAGCTTACCCATTATTCACGTCACGTGGGATCGAATCCATATCTGCTTTTAATGAAACCATAAGTTTCCTTTTCTTTTATTTAACGTATCAATTTTTGATTCTTTGTATGTAGGTTGATATTTTTAAAACAACTGATAACTATGTTAAACGTTTCCTTCATTACGTTCGTCTTCTATTTTTTTTATATGAGATATATCATGATTAATGTTCATTTAGAATAAACATATTATCCATCGAGTTTTCAAGTTGTATGCTTTTCTTCTTGTCTCGTTATGATCAATAATCATTGGATCACAAGATTAAGATCGTCTAAAGTAAATCATTTTTTTATAAAATGGAGAATTCTCTTTTGGAAAGATTTACTTATAAGAAGACAGAGCATAATCATCACCATTTTGGAAATTGTAATACCTATTATTTTTTGTTTACAAATTCGATTGATATTCCAACCATTAGCTCTTCATATAAAGGTTCGATATACCTCATAACTTCTTTTCTTATAATTAACTGAATTCTTATTCATTATATCTTTTAAGGACTTAGATATGTACACGAAAAAAGACATAATCGATAAATTACCACATGACGCAGAATATTGGTATGCACCACAAAATGATTTTACCGACGATTTGATGTCACGTGCTTCACGTATACTCAATATAAAAAGTATATTTTTTATACAGAATAATAATTATAATAATAAACATGAATATTTTATTATTTTAAATATGATTCGTAAAACTATTAGATTTTACATTTTTACAAATACATTACATTTACTTTTTACATTACAGTACAACCAGCTGACAGTGAAAAGAGTCTTATTTTGTTGTATTATTCAAAAAATATATCTACCAAAGCATTATGGGTAATCTTTGAAATAAACAAAGATGGAAGACCGAACACTTTAAATTACAAAATTCGTTCCTCAGAGATCGGCAAAAGTAAACTAATTATGATGCACGACGAAGAACCGTCTTATAAAGGTAAAATAATAATTTCTTGAAATAAAATTTCGTTGATTGGATAGTTCTACGAGAGCACTGTTTGTCAATAGTTAAAAGAAACCTATTTTAACCTATCTTAACATAGATCCTTACATCTGGAGCGGCTTCATGGCATTTCAAATGGCAATTGAAAATTCTTTTATCGATATGTGGAAAAATTCAAGAATTTCTAGTGTAGGAGAAAAAGTATGTGTTTCTATATTTATAGCTTGTTAGGTTTATAACAATTGTTAATTAATTGATAATTTTAAACAAAGTTTCATCTTAACCTCTTACTTTATAGTTGACAATAGCTCGTTATCCTTATTATAAGATTGATTTTCTTATAATACAAAGTGTCGTTTATCCGAAAATTAATATTATTTATTACACGACTGTGATAGCTTTTCTTCTTTTACCGATGGCAAGCCTGCAGAAAATGATTCAAGATAAAGAAACTGGTTTCAGAGTAAGTCTAGAACTTTATAATGATTATTATCAAAAAGAAAACTTTCTTTTATTTTTTAGGATCTTATGAGATTAACAAATATGTCATTTACTATTATGTATCTCGGTTGGTTAAATTATTTGATGATCTCTTGTCTGCCAGTTGCAATAACATGTACCATATTACTTTATCCAATATTCATGAACGCTTATTTAATAACAATTTTTCTTTTTATTACCATGTATATTATCCTTTCAACATTAGTTGTCTTTGCCGTTGGAACTTTCTTCCAATATTGTAAGTTATATTATCATTTGAAAGATAATTTGTCAATCATCAAGAATCAAATATCTTAACAGCAACGAAAGCAATGTTGATGTCACTCTCAATTTGGTTATTCCTATCTCATTTTACTATTATTCTGGATCAATTCTTGGTAACTGCTTCTCTGACCTGGCGTATTGTATCGTTGATTTTACCACATAGTGGTTTACTTTATGGAATTGTAGCATTCACATCTGGAGCAGAAATAGGTAATGATATAATAATAAAAAGAATATTTAATGATAAATAAAATTATAGTACTTATTAAAGCTTCAAGTATATTCCTAATTTTATTTGTTCTTCTATATCAGATAAATATTTATTAAATTCAATGAAAGAATTTCTAATTATCAATGGAAATCAGTCATACCTTAATTTATCATCCCCAATATCAACAAAAAAGATTTCTGAGACAATAAACAATGAATATGAAATTATTTATATGAAAGAAAAAATATCTATTAATATAGTCTTGATATCTTGGATTCTGCATATTATTTTCTGGTTATCTCTTACAATATATTTAGATAACATTAGTCCTGGTCAATATTGGAGTGCCAAACCATGGTACTTTTTATGTAAGGTAGAAAAAATTACATGCATCATTTGAAATTTCATAACACTGTTTACTTATTATTATTTTAATGTATAATTTTGTCATATTAGAGAACTCGTCCAAAAAATATATATTACAAGTATAAATTACGAGGTACCACAAACTGGTCAGCTGTGGAAAAAATGCCATCATTCATAAAGGTACTTATAAAGCATAAAATATAATATAAAAATATTTCGAAAAATTCCTTTCTTCATAACTAAAGTTTTTTCGTATTAAAATAGTCATCAATCTTAGTACGATGTGCCACTAAGAAATTCAGTACATTTGGCAATAGTTCTACAATTCTGAATGAAGTTACCATTGACTTTTATCAAAATGAATTCAGTGTAATACTTGGAAACAATGGTTCTGGAAAGAGCACTCTATTAAAACTTATAACAGGTAATATTTTATAAATATTTGGCTAATAAAACCTTGATCCTACAGAATATATCTCTATTTATAAGAATATCTCTAGTTATCCCAATATACTCTATTTAATATATGTAGGAATATATAGTCTTACGGATGGTGGTATTTATGTGAAAGGAAGAGATTTCAATGAAAATATAAATATCACAAATTTCTTTGGTTACTGTCCTCAAGAGAATATTTTAGTCAATTATATGACAGCTGTTGAGCATCTCTACATGTTTGGAATGGTAAATATATTTTATATATATGTGTGTTAATCATGTTTTCTTTCTAAGAATTAATATTTTAATTAATTCTGAACAGATGAAGGGAATGACATATAAAGATGCTTATGCCAATGCATTAGAATTATTAAAAAAGCTTGGATTAGAATCTGTAAAGAATAAAAAATTAAAAGATTTATCTAATGGCATGCAAAGACGTATTTGTCTGGGAATGGCCTTAATTGGAGAGTCACAAGTACTCAGGAAAAAGAAATGAATGATTAATTTCTAAAATATTAATCACATTAATTGATATCAATTTTGTAATATTATTTAAGATACTAATATTGGATGAGCCAGCTAATGGAGTCGATTCAGAAGACAGAAGACAAATTTGGGATTTACTATTGGTAAGCAAATCCTATATGCAGATTGGTTTTCACTTATATTATGTGATAGTGGTAACTGTAGGACATCAAAAGAACGAAAACGATATTAATGGCAACTAATTCTATGGAAGCAGCAGATATTTTAGCAGATAGGATAGCAATTATTACAAATGGAGTGGTCGAATGTTATGGTTCAAAAATGTACTTAAATCGACGATATGGTATATAGACTATTTTATTTATTATCTTTCTAAAAATATGGTTTTTTAGAATGATATCATCAAAAGTAATTTTATCGAATTATCATATTTTTATAGGAATTGGATATATTTTAAGTTTAGTGGTACATAAAAATTATAATCTACATCTTCTGCAAACGGAAATACAAGAATTTTCTTCCGAAGTAATCACTTTGCGAAGTATAATGGGTTTGGTAATTAGATTTGATATACCAAGAAATAGCAGGTTTACAAAATTATTACAATATCTTCAAAATAACAAGCAAAGGCTGAATATAGTCTCTGTTACTCTCACTGCTGCTGGTATTGAGGGTCAGTTTCTAAGGTGTGTTACAATATTTGTCAAAATAAATAAATAAATAAAATATGACAGAAAAAACATATAAGTTACAAACTTTGAACATATCATTTTTAGAATAAATCTTGCAAGTCAGCTCAAAGAACGTGGTGTAAAATGTCCTAGTAAAACATATGAACTCATTGTTCAACAAAGAAGACAAAACATTTTACGAAATGGTAAAATATCTATAGGAATTCATATAATACTCATACGATATTATATGTTTTAATTTCTAGCCAAACCTTGGGATCGACTTTCAGGAACGGTACTATGGCATCAACAAATTTTTGCTATGTTTTATAAGAAATTCTTACATGTTACGTCATCTTGGAAATTGTATCTATTTTCTGTAAGTTTTATATGTCTTTATCATTTTAATAAGATTAGAAAGTTTTAACTTTTTTTTATTTATATATAGATAAGTTTGGCTACAATCACGTTAATATTAGCAACGATGATCAACAAGCTTAGTAATTACACAATTTTTGATACAACGTAAGTAATTTACTAAATATTTAAAATGATACAACGAACAGTATTTCTATAAATTAATTTCTTCATGAATCAATAGAGAAAAAACGATGAATTTAAAGGACTATATCGACAGTAGTTTTAACATATTGTACTACGCAGCCAACAGTACACTCGCTAATGAATTTCTTGTTACCCTTTACAAAACTAGTCGTTCATATAACAAGAAAGGAACATATCACGTATTCAGAACCATCTCAGCATCAGAGATCATGACTAATCCGAATTTTCACTCTATAAAAGTTCGTACTAAATTACAATTATTTTCTATCATTTAATTATTGATATCATGATGCAAAAAGTAATGTAACATTTGATATATTATTTAACAGTTCAGAGATCGTTGTTTGATGTCCGTTGATATACAAGCCGATGGATCTATTGATCTTATGTATTCCTCAACTTTCGTACATAGTGGACCTGTTGCGTTAAATTTATTAAACAATGCGATACTACGTTATTATTGTGGTTCTAATAAATGCAATATTGAATTAAAAAGTCATCCTTTGATTCACCCAAAGAAAGTAAGGAACGAAATTTAATTGTATTTTTTCAAAAATTATATTACTGTCAAAAGTAACAGTTAAATTGCTTATAAAAAAAAATATATTAAGTTTAACTTTCAAATATAAGTAATACTTTATAATAATATCAAAAATAATATTATTTATAAGCAAGATTTTAAAAAAATTATTTTAACTTCTGACGATAAGCAACATAGTAATACATTTATTTTACTGGCATTTAATATGTTAAACATTTTTATCGATAAAATGGTATATTGATAATACTTACTGGCAATGTAAAATATCAGTAAATATTATCGACAGAAAGTTTTAAAAAAATATTTTACTAATAAAAAGTTGTTGCAATGTTATCGACCATGCACGAAGTATTGCAACAGGTCTAAAATTGATATTACTACTACACTACTAATAATAATAATATTAATGTATATATGTATTTGTATATATATATGTGGTATGTATTTATATAGTTTATCTATATATGCATATATATATATACATATATATATATATATACATATATATATATATATACATATATATATAAACAAAAATAATTATATCAATTTTATTTAGTGGCAGCATCAATTTGTACATTCTCGAAGTATAAGAAACTGGCAGAACGCTGCAATTATCGGAACTCTATTTCTTCTTTTACCTACTATCGACTTAGGGATAAAAGAATTAAATTCATTATCAAAAATGTTGCAAATCAATACAATAGGCGTATCGACTCTGATGTATTGGATACCTATCTATATCATAGATATTTTGATATATACAATTACTGTATTAATTCTTACAGCATTCTTCCTTATTATATATAACAAAGAGATATTTCTGGTCACTGATATTGGTAATATAATTTTCTTTATATTATATTTTACTAATATAATTTCATTAATTTTCGTTCAAATATTTCTATTTAATAACATATTTCAGTTCAAATACTTTATATTTTTTTGTTCTACGGTGCCTGTGCGATCCCACTCAACTATTGTGTACAATTATTTACAAAGAAACAACAAAATGTTTATTTAATCGTAATATTAATAAACATTTTTGTGAGTAAGTGATAACCGTTATTTATATTATTCAAAATAATTTATATTATATTTCTTAATAATTTATTAATTTTTATTATAGTATTATTATTAAATGGATCTCCTATATTTCCCATAATCTTTCGTGCACTTGATCATTATGGACGATATTTATTCGAATTATTTTTGCATATTATTCCATCTTACAATCTAACATGTGCTCTAAGTAATTATCTTATGTTAAGTTTATACAACAAAAAGTGTAGTAGTAAAAATACTTGTGACACTGAAGTTAATATCGAAGATCCATGTTGTCGTGAGTACTGAAATATTATAATTATTTTTACGAAGTCCAATCAAAATTTGATGACGTTTTTCGGATGTTTTTTTTAGAAAATTGTGGTGAAAAAATGTGTTTTAAACCACTAAATACCGTGTTAACTAGACAATCTGGTCAAGATTTTTTCCATTCAGTGTTCGATGATTTAATAATCATGTTATCAATGACAATCTTTTCGCATTTGATATTACAAATTTTTGAAGAAACGAATCGTTTAAAGTGGTACAGACCTGTCGTATCATATGAAAACGATAATAATACATTGGAATTAACTGTAATTGATGAAAAGAAACAAGTAGAAGAACACATGAAATGTAACTATATTTTTAATCGTTAACATAATATGATACTGATTTAAAAATATACATACATACACATAGACACACACAACACATATGTATATAGATAATACTTTCAGTTTACAAAGAAAATCAATGTCTTCCTAAAAACGTTGTGTTAGCAGCTAAAAATTTGACAAAAAGATACAATAAAACTAAAGTTGTTCAAAATGCCAATTTCAACGTAAGCATTAGAAAAGATTAGAATAATTTAAACTGATAAAAAAGCATAATAATATTCTGTTAGATATATCAGCAAGATTGTTTTGGTCTTTTGGGACTTAATGGTTCTGGAAAGTCAACAATTTTCGAAATGTTAGCTGGACAAACAAGAATGTCTGCCGGTAAAGCGGTTATATATGAATATGAATTTCCGAATAATTTAGAAATGGTGAGAATAAATCTTACTTTTAATCTCAAATTAAGTATTGATATATGACAAAAAATTGTTTACTTTTTGTCTATACTTAAACGTTACGATATCTATCCTACCGTTGAGATTTCAATAATATAAAAAAATCATTTTCAAGTTCATAGGTATGATAGGATATTGTCCACAAGTCAATGGTTTGAACGATTTCATGACAGGAAGGCAACATTTGATATTATATGCAGCTCTTCGTGGTATACCTTATGAAAACCTAATCGATGAAGTCAATAAATGGATAGATTTATTAGGTTATACAATTTCTAGTCTATTTTTTAATATACATATATTAAATTATAATCTTATATATGTATATTATGTATATTATTTATTTATTTGACAAGGTAATATGTCGGGGGGTAATACGTATCGACAGAAGTTAGTGAAAAATTTTATTTACCGACGAATTAGTCACAATGTTATCGACGATGTACAGAATATTGCCCATCATCAGGCGCAAAATTACAAATCATATGAAAAATAAAAAGTTGTACAAATTTTGCTCAGTACATCCTCAAAATGTAAAACGTGCGATATAATATATAGCACAGGGAACTTAAATATTCTTATGGTAGAAATACGGAAATACACTTCTATTGTACGAATACTTATTTCTCTCGCTGTATATAAATACATATATAATAGCATTTTTCAATTTTGTATGTTTTTCGTATATTTTTAAATTATATTTACATATATATATATTATCTTTATATACATAATATATATAATATATTTACATATATAATATATATATAAATAAAAATTATCGTAAAAATGAAATTAACTTACAGATCTTTTAGAGTTTGAAAATATAAGAATGGGAAATTGTTCCTGGGGTATACAAAGGAAAATTTCTGTTCTCCTGAGTTTGATTGGTGATTTGCCATTGATACTGCTGGATGAACCGTCCTCGGGAATTGACGTAATTGCTAGACAAGCTATATGTGACATATTGCATCAGATTCGAGAGATGGGTAGATCATTGTTAATTATCACACACAAGTATTTACATTTTTATCTATTATTAAAAAAAAAAGAAATTATCAATAATAAAATGAAGTGAATATAAATAAATAAATAAATTTAGTATGCAAGAAGCTGAAGCAATGTGTATTCGTGTTGGGATCTTAGTGGAAGGACGATTTGTAGTAATTGATTCCTGTGAAAATTTAAAAAGAAAACATGATAATAATTTCATTCTAAGCATTAATGTGATGCCAGCATTTCAGGATCAACATTTAGTAACAATTAACAATATCGTGAACGAGGCATTTCCTGGAATTAAATTAAAAGATTTTCATTTGGTAAATAATTTAGAATTTATTTGTTTTATAAAATATACTACAATCAATAATCGTTAAATTTTCAAATTGAGAATTATGGTTCCGATTTTTCTTTTTTTTTTTATTATTATTATTATTAACTCTTCTAGGGAATTATCAAGTATGAGTTAGAGAGTAATATTTCACACAACAATGTGTTCGACATATTGGAACAATTAAGACGAAGGCACCCGTGGATAACAGATTTTACTGTAAATCAATCGTCAATGGACCAAGTTTTTCTCGATTTAGCTATAAAGAGTAACTCAATTATTCAAAAACAAGTATTACGGAGAACAAAACTTTTGGATTTTTTGAAACGTTTTAAACAAAGAAGCAAACCTAGAACTTCAATTTTTACAAATTCATGAGGTATTCAAAACATTTGTATACTACATAAATATATTTTTACATTGAACACAATTATGTTAATAAAAATGAACATCATAAATTAACTCGATTTCGTTGAATAATCACATAAAAATAGATCGTATGGTCACGCGATTATTCTTTTATTTTTTTCTCTTATTCGTTTTTTTAGCATTTTTTCGTTTATTTTTTTTCATACAAATATTATGTTTTTTCTCATCTTTCTCTTTTAATGTCTCATGTGCCAGTTCAATGTCTTCCAATACTTTCTTTATGTGTACTTCATTAAATTCTTTATCTTCGTTATCTTGGTTATGATCGATGTCCGACAAAGAATTATCATTTTCTTTCAAAATATTTCTCAAATTTCCCTTCGATTTCATTTTCGTTGGCAAGGATACAATCTCACTAATTTCTGAATAATGTGTATTGTATAATTTTGTTTGTACATTGCCTGAAATCAGTGTGCTACTTAAGATTTTATCCAGATTAGTTTCCGATGTTACCATTGGAAATTCTGTATCTTCTATCGGTACAATCGATTCTGTTATTAACTTCATAGAATGTCTCATTTTCTCATCAGATTTACTTACATTATATGAAGCTGTTTTATCCTTAACATCGGTTGTTTTATTTTTATCAATTTTTGTAATACTACCTTTGGACAAATTTTCGTCTGAACATTTTATTATTGACGAAGATCCGCTTGAATTTTTTTCATCAAGATTTTTCTTACACTCTGTTAGCGTATTTGCGACAACTTTTACAGGTCGTTTGTTAACATCTTTTTTTAATTTGTTTTTACCGACTGAAATTTGTTTGTCCGCTTTATTGTCCTTTTCACTAATATTTAAACTGTGATTTAATTCTTTCACGAGTAATTTTGTTTGTCTAGAGATCGGTTGACGTTTTGGTTTGTTTTCATTTTTCTCGCCATCCTCGATACACTTGGCGGATCTTTTAGGTATATTTATTCTCTCAACAAATTTCTTTTTCGACTTGTCAAGAAGATTGAGTTTATCGAAATCTAAAATCGTTTCTAACTCTTCCTCATTTGCATCCAACTTTTGTGTCGTTTTCATCACAGTCACCTTTTTGTCCTCTTTCTTCGTATTTTTATTTCCTTTCTTTTTCCCAATATTTTCAGTTAGATTTAAGTTTTCTTTGACATTTTTATATTTTTTGTCATTCAGTTTTGATTGTTCCTTATACTCCTCCAAATCCAACGAACATTTATCACTACTTTCGATTTCTAAATCGGTTAGATCGTTTTCGAGATTGCTTTCCGAATTTAATTTCTTTTTTTTCTTTTGATTATTTCTTTTCGTTTTTCTCGATGAACTCTCCACATCTTGTTGAGACTGTATATCCAATAGTTATTAAAAAGAAAATAAACATAAATAAATAATAATATATATAACATACAATTTTTGTTGTAATTTTAATTAAATAAATAAATAAAAAAATACATATGTTTAATTTTATTTGAACGTAATAAAAACATTCTCAAAAAATCTATAATACAAAATACAATAAATAAATAAATAAATAAATATATATATATATATATATATATATATATATATATATATATGTGTGTATGTATGTACCGTCGATGGTATATCATTGTTATCAGAATTCTTAGATATTTTCGCCCAATGAAAATAGCGATTATTGTTAATCATTTTTTCAAATCCATCTCTTAAGTTGAGCTTTTTTAATGGTTTAAAATATTTATTGAAGTTTTGAATAATTTCTTCCGATAAAGGTTGATCCTCTTGTTGTTCAGTTCTTATTACATATGGAAATGTTTCGTTAATTTTATAGGCCATAAACAAAGTAACGTTATATGTTTCACTAAGATCGATCGATTTTAATTCTGACATGTGTAAGTGAATTCGTGTGTATCCAAGACAGGTGTCTATGGAACAGTTTATTACATCTTCGAGAAAATTCTAAACACAAAAATATATACGTTACTTTCATATGTTAAAGCACCTTGAATGAGAACCATTGATTGTTACTTTCATAATTATTGACTAAATAAATTGAAAAAATGTTTCGATTATACATAACCTTTAAATCATAGTATTGTTTTCGACGATAAATATAACAATCGATGTAATGTTTGCAACATTTTAACAATTTTTTCAAATTCTTCGGATTATCCAATGGATATTTTGATAGAATATTATTCAAATCGAACGACATAGGCATGACCCATTTTCCTAACTTAAACTGATCATCAATTTGTAAAATTTCTATGGAAAATAAAGAATTACTTGCCACTTTGTCTCCTGCTGAGAATTCAATCACGATCGGATTGTCAAATTTGACACAGTGCATTCCAGCAAATCTGTATAAATCCTTTTTCACATTAATGCTGGTATTTTTATATTTTATTGAAATTGAAGATGAATTCAAAACATGTCTACAATAATTCAATTGTTTGTTCAATGCAGTTATCGCCGATGATTGTTCGATTATTTCCTTTTCTAATTTTTCTTTTAATGCCTTAGCTTCAAGGATATCAGCTGTCAAAGAACATTTTTTTTTTAAATATGTTTCTCACACTTCTATACATTTACTATTATTATTATTATTATTATTATTATTATTATTATTATTATTATTACTACAACTACTATTATTATTATTAGATTATTTTTTCTGGAATTTTTTTTCTTTTTTTAAGTTTGAATGAAAAAATGTTACTATTTTACCTTCAGTAGTTAGTTCAGGTAAAGGTCTCCGTAGTTCCTCTATAGATTTATCATTAGTATTTTCTATATTAGATATATTGCCTGCTTTGTTAGCCGACATTATTGTTTAAAATAATAAATTTATTATTAATTTTCGAGATTTTCATCAATGTGATTGGAATGAATTGGTCACATAAGTAGAACGCACTTGTATAATATTTACGGGTTATTTTTTTTATTATAAAATCGTAAAATCAATAAACCTATATCTCTTCATAGACATCTTCCAATCTACTATTTCGATTAATATTACAATCGATTTCCTTATGTATATACTTTGACCTTCTGAACTTCAAAATACAAAACATATTGGCATTCGAAACTAAAAAAAATTTAATAATAGAAATAAACTTTTAAGAAATTTTACGTTCTAATTTAAGATTCATATATTACAAAGAAAAAATTAACAAACGAGTTAGTTCGATAAATATGTATATATTTTTTTATATATGTTAGTTTATTAAACAAATAGGAATTTATCTCCGACGATAAATCAGTTTTCCTTGTACTTTATTGTGCGACATTTTTCGTCTTTCGAATACTTCAATTTCAAATGATCTTAATATCGAAAAGGGATAATAAAAATAAAATTCTTTCAAATAATAGTTATTTTTGAAAAATAATATTATTTTTCAAATATTTGATCAAACGACTAATCAACAAGAAATATCAATCAAGATGGCAGCAACGAACGAGAACAAATGACAGCTAGCACTTGCAACTACTGTGCGTTATAAAATTTACTATTATCCATTGGTGGGTGTAACTACGTTAAAGTATTTTACAAAATATGAAATTATGTGACCATTTTGTATAAATTTAATTTTATGGAACGTATACAAAAATAATAAATTTATTCGTTCCTATATATCATATATTCAAACTTTGGATTAAGTTAATAGGTTAGAGATTTACAGGTAAGTTAACTTTCACTTATTTCTTTTAATTATGCTGATATTTTTGACTAAAACGATAGAAATCATTCTGCGAATTTTTTTTTTTTTTAATATTAAATATAATAGAAAAGTATGATGACTTTCTCTTATAAATTTTCTTTCTTTCTTTGTTTATATCACAGAATCCTGGGAAAGTTGAATACAAATTAAATGTATGTTTGTGTGTATGTAAATTCTTTCGGAGAGAGAAAAAATATGTAACTGTTTAAAAAAAAGTTACTTATTAAATTTAATCGTTAACATTTTAATGTAAGTACTTCGATAGATAATAAGACATTAAAAAGAATTATCATTTCTTGCATTATCATACAATGCAATTACACATGTGATTATTTTATTCAATTGAAATATTTGAAAATTCGTCAAAATGATGCATTACGGACCTTGGATTCATCAACAAGCTATCTTAGATAACCATCAATATTATGCTCCATATATCACTGTGATGCCACAATTTCAACATCGTAATCAAGAACAACAAGATTTAGATGAAGAAGAAAGCGAACAAACTGGAGATGAAACACATGATACAATAACTTCTGCCACATCAGGAGAACGTAGTTCTAGTGCTGATCTTTTTAGGTTACAATTTGCAGCAACTCAATGGTCTAAGTTAGTTTCTAATGCGGAAGGATTATTCAATAAACTTATGACAAGTAATATCTTACCACATACTGAACAAGATCAAATTGAGCAATGGCTTTGTATGAAACAGGAATATGAAGAATGTATTACTAATGACGATGTAGCTAGTTTACATGGTTTTCCTGAAAATACAAGGAAATCTTTAGAAAGAATAGAAGAGGTAACAGAAACAGATGAAAAAACAGATGAATCCATAAATAAAGTAGAATTGAAAAATAATTCGAATAGTTCATCAGTTACTGATAGTGATATATCAGAGCCTGAAGAAGATGATGAGGACGAGGACGATCATAGCGATGTAAGCTCAGAAAGTCCAGACTTTTTAGAAAAGCTTGATGAATGTATGAATAAATTAAAAATGGATACAGATACAATTGTTGAGTCCAAAAAAGATGTATTTAGAGAAACGAACATAGAACTCTTTCCAAGTGTAATAAAATCCATAAATACGAATAATAATTACGTTTCCTTAGCGAAACCGATTCCTGCTAGAAATCCAAATTCCAGACGAAATTCTATGCTTCCAGGTTCTGAAATGTGTAACGAAGTATTAGCTTTTAATGATAATTTTAAACCATATCAAAATCATATGCTTAATAAAAAAGCCACTCCATTCACTGATACTAATATCTTTGACAATTACGAATGTGTAACACTTGGTAATGAAAATCTTACTGTTCAAAATGATAACTCTCCAGATTTATTAATAGATGCTCTTAAAACTACAGATGTGCCAGAACCAATCAAAGAATTAAAATCATTAACATTAAATAACGAAGCTAAGCAAACACAGGTCAGAAAAATTCAGTCAGATTTAGATGGAGCTCATAAACGTATCGAAGAATTACAAACAACTATAAAGATCAAAGAACGTTTTATTGCAGATATGATAAAAAATTCTGATGCTAGAGCAAGTGCAAAATATAGATTTCAAAGAAAATGGAGTAAACTAGAGGAAGAATATTACAATACTAGATCTCAATTAGCACAAGCAGAAAATGCATCTATATATAAAGATTCCGAAGAAAAGTCAGCTCATAAAAAGGAAATTGAGTTATATAAAAATATGGCAATACATTATGAGAAAAGATTAATGGACATTGAAATGATAAAACAAATTGCTGGCGATTCGGCTAAGAAAGTTTTGGAGCTTGAAAGTTCATTGAATACATCTAAAAAACAAATGGAAAAATTGAAAAAGCAATTGAAAAAGGAAGAAGAACGAAAAAGAGCATTAGAAGAAGAATTGGCCGAAGATCAGAAAAAGATACGTGAATTGGAAGAGAAATATAATCTAACGGCATCCAAGTTAAAAGAAATGCAATCAGAGAGTGAAGATGAAAAAAATAATACTAAATTAAAAGCTGATTGTTCTGAGAAGAAGAAAAATTTACAAGACGTAAGTGCTAGAATATCTCATCTTGATCATGTCTTAAAAGAAAAATCAATGGACTTAGAGAGAACAGCAGACACAGATGAGAAGGAAGCACTTCGTCATGAAATTCGAAATTTAAGACGTACGCGAGATTGTCTAGTTGATGAGAAATGTGATCTAGATGAAAAATTTCAAAAAGAAAAGACTTTAAGTACAGTCGAAGAACGACAACTATTAGAATGTGGAGAAACAATCGAAGCAATCGATGCCATGATAGAGCATAAAAATGAAATGATTTGTGGACGAAAAGGTTTCGATGAAAATCAATCTCAGCGTGAAAAGGGGGAACGTATGTTGATGGAACGATTAGCGAAACTTTCCGATGGTGAAATGAGAACGTTATTTTATAAATATTTTCTTAAGGTGATTGATCTGAAAGAAAGTTCAAAAAATTTGGAAGTCCAAAATGCTGAACTTGAAACTCATGTAGAGGCTCAGGAATGGCGTATACAAACTTTAACCAATGCTTTAAAGCAGACAAAATTAGAAGCTGAAAGGAGAATTGTATTGATGCAAAGAGAGCACGAAGAAAAATTACATTTAATGTTTAGGCATATCGCGGAGGAAACAAGTAGTTCAGGACATGAGAGATTAGATAAAGATTCTGAATTAGCCAAATATAAAAGAGAGAATCGAACTTTAAGAAAACGATTAGCAGATGTCGAAGCTTTGCTTAAAGGTCCAACAGCACCACGTACAACAAGTCCATTAAGAATTCCACAACAGGGATTGAAACAAATAGCTGCTGCTGGTCATCCTATAACCAAAGTAACTAGGCAACGTAATAAACTCATAATACAGAAAACTACTGACTGTGACAAGAGAAAACAGTGAGTCTTATCTAATTATTTATGTTATTTTATTTACACAAAAAAGAATTTATTTCTTTTTTGTTATATATTTAACATGAAATTTTTTTATGAAAATTATTAAAAATTGAGATGAGAAATTAACCCTTTACACTAATATTTGTCATCTTATAATTAATCATTAATCATCTTGTTTACAAGTAGTAATAAGTCATAAATTTTGGCAATGAATTAATATAAAAAAACCAAATGTATGCATAGTAAAAACAAAAATGTGCAAAGGATTAATTCTATTATTCAAATGCCATAGCATATATTAGATAAGATTAGCATTTACTTTATGAGCTATATATAATATTATGAATTAAAATATTTAAAAAAACATATATATACATAATCTTATGTAGTCTTCACAAATTAGATGTTATCTCAGCTAAGTATAATTTTCTAAAATATATTGTTCCATCACATCAATACCTCTTTTATTAAAATACATAACATAGGTTTATGATTATTTATTATCAATGATAAAGACAATTTTATTTTGTAAAACTATCTAAAAGATAAGAATTATACAATTATACAGCATTGTAATTATTTAATTAGACAAAAATAGTTCGAAGATTGTAAAATTTTTTCCAGATTATAAAATTCTGTTTTGTTAATGTAAAGATGGAGTACTTATATTAAGCCCAACTTCTTAAAAGACATTGTCATAATTATATGTATAATATAAATTAACAACTCAATTATTATTACATAAGGTTTAGTAAAAATGATGATACAAATTTATTATATATAAATATTATGTGTAAAGAGTTTAAGTCGAATGCATGTTACGACTTATTGTATGTTTATATTATGCAAATAGAATATGCATCGTATGCATACACCTGTAGAAATTAAAATCCATAATTTGTAGAGCACAATATGTATAATTCTGTAAGCTATAATAACTTTTGAATCTCATTTATTATAGTATTTATATGAATTTCATATAATTGAAGTATTATTTGTTTATATATATTTCTGTTTAAGATTGTCATTAAGTGCAAATCATATTTTCTTTACCATTGAAAAACACTTTTTATTCCAAAGTGACATAATAACACAAAAGTGAATAATATATAGATTGTGCAGATATAAAAACGAAAAACGAAACATATGTTATAAATAGAAAAACGTAATGTTACTTACTACACTACTGTATTTTAACAAATTCTAACCTATTTCAGTTGTTATAATTTATTGTAATTTTTGTAAATAAAAATTCATGTTATATTACAAATCTAATAGAATAATTCTTTCGAAAAAGAAAATTACTTTTTCTTATAAATAAATAATGTTTACCTCATTATTCTTTATTTATCAATATGATGTAATTAATATGATAAATATAATTACTCAATTTACTCAAAGACCGATACGATCGATTATAGGGTTCGGAATCGATACTTTATGAGGATTGAAAAAATGTTTGTGTGTAATATAAGCTTTATGGTTTTTTAGTTTTTTTTTCTTTTTTTATAATAAAGATTAAATTTATACATATATAGAGACATAATAATATTTAACCGGTAATGACTACGAGAAATTTACTTAATAGTTTTACAATACGTTTATATGTAAAAAATACTTTCTATACTATTGAATTTACACATATTTCTTTTTTTACTAATATTTACAGTATAAGAACAAAAGTGTGCAAATGTCGTTGCTGCAACCCTGAAATGGCATTGAAAAATATGAAAACAATATATTCTATTGTTATGTTATACATAGTCTCTATACAGAGAATTGCAAATCAAATTGACTGATCGAATTCATTGATAATCAATAATATAAAATTAATTTTAGCAGTGTACCATTTCTGAGTTGATTTAATAATAATATTTTTTATTACTATTAAAATACAAGTACTAATGTAATATTTTATTTCTTTTTTTAACATGAACAAGCCACTTTCATTAAAAAATTTCAAAGATTTTAGTCATGCAAAATTTCATTATACAATGATATTTCCTCAAATACGTATTACACACATATGTATATATGTATGTGGATGTGTATGTGTGTGTGTGTATGTATCTACACAGTCTCTATGGAAAAAATCTTTAAATTTTTAAAATAGTTTACTATATTCGAAACTTTGTTAATAATATTACATTTAATAAGGTGTATTAAAAAATAATGAATATCACATTTTACTTCTTCCAAGTGACTTGTTCACTTCCATAACTTCTTAAATGGTGTAAAAATTGTCCTGAAACACTAATTACAAAAATTAATATTTGTCCTTGGTAAGTATTTTTATATAAATTTTTCCTTTCAGATATAATATTTGAAGAGTTAGAATAAAAATATTTAAAATTGATGGAAATGTATAGAATGTTATCAAATAATGATTACATACAGAATAGTATTTTTATATAAATAGAATATAAATTTTGATAAGAATTAAATGAATATTTCTGATTGTTTTATAAATTCCATTACACTTTGTGGATTGATATTTTGAGCATGTAACAAAGATCATTACAAGACTTCACTGGCAAGATCTTGCAAGAATAAACAAATAATTGTTATAATATACTTAAAGTTAAATTATATGTTTAATAATAAACTAGCAAAAGATAATAATTAAAATGGCTTCAAATAACAAGATAATGTACAACGAACAAATTAAGATAGACAGCTGCAGTATTCTGGATCGAAAAGAAAAATAGCTAAACACTGTGCTATCTTTAATAATAAACTTATGTAATATACTATAATAACATAAAATAGTGCAATTATACCCTCTGATGTTCTTATTATACATGGCTATAAAACTTTTGAAAGGGACCCTTTAATACACATACGTACATCATACACACACGTACACACATCATATATATATATATATGGTTTTTAATTTATATAATTCTGGACATCTATATATAATGGCATGTAGGAATTGAATTAGTAAAAAGATGCAGAGAACATTATGTGTATATATATATATATATATATATATATATATATATATATATATATATATATATATATATGTAATATGTATATATAAGCAATGTACAAAAATTCAAGGTTATATACATTATATCTGCTCTTCAAAAATGTGTTGATTTATGAGACCAATCCATTATTATTTTTCTTTTTAATAAAATTCAATAATTTTTATTGAGATTGTTAAATAATATTAATCTCCAGAAAAGTTAATAAAAAGTCTACATTTAATTTCTGCATCTTTATCTAAATTTTATAAAGAAGGAAAGTAAGTGAATGTTTACTACTTTTATGGGATTCAACATTTATGTGATATTTTGTTATCAAATCGAAATGTATATGTTTATATATATGCATATAAAAACATATATATCACACACATTATATATATGATATATATTACTTCTAATAAAAAATACAAGAATTATTGTAATGATATGTTTCGTAGCAGTAATTATTGTATATTCAAAATATTACAATATAGAAAACGTTGACTCTTATTCGTCATTTAATCCATTGCTATGTCAATATGCAATGAGCATAGTATATGTTTTCTTCTGTGGTCCAATATAGATAATTTTATGCATGATGTTTATTGTTTTAATATATATATGATAGACATATTTTTTATGTTTTATACACAAAAATAGTATAACAATTATATGCGAATATTAAGATATATGCATATATAAAATTTAAATCTATTTAAATGTAAATATTTAACATTTGCATATACGTAGATGTAACTTATCAATATATGAAATTTTGAATTTTTTTTATTGTACTCTAATATAAGCAAACAAATTTTGAAATTAGTCAAAGTTACATTGTGTGTACTGATCGATTTTAATTATGTCTAAAAAATTGATATTGTTTATAATAAATTTATCTAAATAATTGTAATGTTTGCAACATTAATAGAATCATAAATATTAAGAGATGAAGAAATATTGCAAATGATTAACTTTAGTCATATACTATGTTGTACCATAAGATTACATATAAATTACTTAAAAGTCAAGCATATTAAGCAATCAGATTTTATCTGGTGCATATAATAAAGCAACATATGGCAAAAAAATAAAAGATCAAATTTAGTAATAATAATAATATAAAGTATCATTTGCATAAATCATTTTTGTTTTCAATATATTTCTAAAAGTAGTCAACGAGTAGTTTCCATTGTAGACTTCACTGACATTGAGAGAAATAAGAGCAAGGTGCAATATGTAATATAGATGATCTGCTTCTCAAAGATCAGACTTGTCCTGTACAACCACTTCTGAACAATTTCTGGTAAATAAAAAAGTAAATATGAAGCAACTTTCATACACAGATAAACGAATCAATATCGTTTATATAAATTTTATATTATAGTAAGAAAAAACTAAAGAGAAACTATAAGATAACAGATGATTCTATCTTAAAAACTTTTCCATGCCTTCATTAAATTTCAGTAATTTCAGTTTAATGCAGTATAGATAAATTTGTTTAATTAATTCCTTAGCTATTATGATGTTATAAAAAATACATTAAAAATAGTGAACTATATAAAAAAAATTTAATAAATACTTTATTAAACAGTTAATGCTGTATTATTTTACAAAATATGTTTAGAGAACATTCAATATTAAATGAAACATATAACAAATACACTGAACGGTATGTGTTACGAATCAGTAGAAGACAGATATTTATAGACAAGTCTTGTGAAACAAGTTTCAAATACATTTTTTGTGTATATTATAATGTCCATAACAAACTTGCTCGCTAAATTAGTTTTACAGATGTAACTAGTAGATTAGTAACATGAAAAATGCCATAAATAAGGCACTTCGGCACCGAAATTGACATAGTAGATGTGACGTAATTAGGCACATTTGTATACTTTATAAGTGGCACGTATTTTTATCTTTAATGAATTTACAAAAAGGTAGCATTGTAAGTAATTATATTAATTAAATTCATAACGACATAACTAATGACATTTTTGGGCCCCTTCCATCAATCGCAGACTATGTGTGGGCCAAATTCTTAAAATTACACTACAAAGATTTTCTAAAAATATACGTCATTTTAAGTTAAATAATTTTTCTAAACTCATAATAAAAAATATTATAAGTTTCGGTAGAGTCTGGGATTTCAAATCATAATGTAGTGTAAAATGATAAACTTTTTCAGAACTGGGTCACACATCTTCAATTATCAAACCACATTTGCAATTACCTTATTTCATTATATATCTATTATGTTTATATATGTATATATATATATATATATATATATATATATATATATATATGTGCAATATTTGGGTGTGATAAAATAGATTTGCAAATGTTGTCTGTAAGCATAGTGGCAAAGATATTAAAAAAGAAAAGAAATCAACATTCAAGCAATTAGACCACAGAAAAGCGGACCGAATACATTGAGCAATGATAGCAGAAAAGAGAATGCATGAATCCTTGTACATTGATTACAACCTTCGAAGTGAAGCCATACTGAGGGAGCTGCATTTGGCCTTTCGAGTCGGTTGAACCGACATGGGTGCCACTAGAACATCGTCTCTAGTGGGCGAGTCTGAACCACCATTACCCAGTTCCTGGAAAGATACACGAAGAAATTTTTCTTTATCGCATTATGTTAACTCTGGAAGAAAAAACCTTTAAAAGCAAATTAAGATATATTTCTTAGGCAAACATGTATTGAACATACTTAAAAAGTTTGCTATTTTAAAAGAAAAAATGAAAAAAATATTATAGATTGATGAAAATATATAAAAAAAAATTCATACAATTCTATGCACCACACTTTCATAAATACAAGTTTGATTTTATCATGATTAAAATTAAGTATTGCTAATAACATTGATAATTAATGTTTATAATAATAAATCGAGTATACATATTGATTTTAAATAAAATTAATATAAGGAAGTAATACTTATATATACAATAATATCTTAAACATCAATATATATTCTTAAACAAGTAATCATTTCTAACACAATAATTAAACTTCTATATTGATATATATCTGGGATTCGCAAAGAAAATATGTCTGCGCTGATAACTTTCATTAGTGAACGTATATTTAACAAAAATAGAAAAAAAAATAATCAAGAAAAACAAAAATAGATCAATTACATATGTAAAAAAAATAGATCAATTATATGAAACCTCTTTTTTAAGGCTACCTTAACAAAAACAAAAAAAAAACAAATAAAGAGAAACAATAGAGAGAGAGAGAAAAAGAAATTAAACTGTTTAACATTTGGTTGAGTAATAAGAAAAAGAAAAATTTGCCATATGTCGTATTTTACAAGAAGAAGACATGCTTGTAGAAACTATATCAATAAACAAAAAATTTATATCGTTTGAAAGATGTCTAACTATTTATAATGAATAATGGAAGTAATAGCCATCATCTTATCAATTTAAATTGTGACGCGAAGCGTTTTGATCCAGTCGAAACACCCCGAGACATCACATTCCTAGAAACAACATGTTTGTTTTTCAAAGAACGCATTTAAAAGATTGTTCTCCCCTCTACTCCCTTTCACGAGAGAAGATAATTAATTATGTAAATAGTGAATCATTTAATGAGATTATACATTTAAATTTATTTAATATATTATACTTACATGATATATATGATAAAATTCATCCCTTGGTTTTGTACAAGCATGAACATATAAACTTTCAGTAATATTAAATGATAGTTTCAATAAAGATGATACATGAATAATTAATAAACTTCATTTATATTCGATCAAACAAAAAAACGTAGAAATAAAACTATAAAATAAAGCATTACATTAAATTATTAATTAAATTTAGAAAACATGAAGCTATTAGAAACGTCTATTGTTGTCATTTTAAATAGTATATGTACATCGTACTGAAAAACTTGATTTTGTCTTTTTCTTTACTTTTTTTTTTAAATAAAAAATTCATCTATATATATACATGAGAATAATATTATATCGTTATAACACAAATATATATACAACGTTATAATTAATAAAAAATTTTTAAAGTTATCATGCAATGAATTGTAATTTTCATTCGTTAAGAAAAAGAAAATTATATTTACGTATGTCTGAAATGCATGCTTCAAAAAAAAAAAAAAAAAAAGAAAAGCATAAGAAGAATAAAAATCTCCTGTCGTGAAATGAAGATGAGCAAGAGAAATACAAGAAAGAATAATTAAAAAATATATATATATACAATAAAAACATATCAACTAACGTTAATATTGTTGCAACTAGCAAGTCTCATCTGGGCAAGTTGCTGACTTGCTGGAGTGAGACTATTTGTTGACCCAAAAGGTGACATCATTGTAGACATAGCCCTCTTCAGTTTACTAGGAGTCTTGTTAAAACTAAACGCTCTACCGACTTTCCTCCTTGTACGAGATGCAAACCTGAGAAAAAATATGCTGTGTAAATGTGCTAAATGTAAAAAAATGTATATAAGTTATGCAACACTGAAACTTTTCTTCCTCTATGCAATAATTATTTTAAAACATTTATAATATTGTAATATATGAAAATGTAATGTATTTATTAAATATATTATGTAATTGTTTAAGGTACAAGAATGATAAAATATTACAAACAATATTATATTATTTCTAATATTGTTTAATAGTAAATATTAAGAGGAAGCAAAGTTTCCAACAAACAAGGAGATAATGGCGGTAAAATACAAACTGAAAGGAACCCCAAAAATATGAAATATACCAGTTCAAGTGTAACCACATTGAGTGCAGTTACTGCACTACGATTTATGTAATATTGAAATTTTTCATGCAAAGCCAAACAGTGATTCGTTTATCAATATAATATTTCAATGTATATAATCCATGCCAAATGATAATATAACAGGACAAAATTAATTCATGAATGTGAAAAATATGTTTACTAACACAATAAATAAAAAATTTTGCAAACACAAGAAGTGAAAATAGAGAAAATAAATTCCTCTATATAACAAAAAGGGTTAGTCTTCTACATTTTTATGTACAAATATTTAAAAAACTTAATAATTGAAAGAAAAAATAAAAACACAAGACATATAATACATATTAAATAATAATTTACAACTAAAACATGTATGAAAGTACTAAAATTTTGTCAATACTGCAGACGTTTATGCTTGAACTGGTTGAATTTATCTATGAGAATTGAAATTTGTCTTTATTTCTTTTTCTTTTTTTTTTTTCTTTATTTTTTGTATTCTTTTTTTTGTATTTCTGACTTCAAAGCATGAGAATGATGGACTCTAAAAAGCAAGGGTTTAAGGACCAAAAGCAAGTAAAAAAATGTAATCAGCCTGGTGCGAAAACTGACGGTAGTGGGACATGTAACGTAGTTTCACACATGCTATTGAGTAGGAACACATACGGGTCCATATACTCCAGGTAAAAATTATGAAATAGGCTCCTGCAACCAAACCAGTCGACGCCCCATTATTTATTTTTTTTTGTTTTTTCATTAACATGCAATACAGGAAAAGTTGAACTATTCTTTTTATATTTTAAACAATTCTTCATCGTAAATATATTTTAATTTTATTATCACTTCTTTAAAAAATATGATCATTGAGAAAAATGCATGTTAAACAGATCTTTCTTAACGAATTAATCGATTTCAACATTTCCTTTAAGATTGTATAAAATTTTGTAATAGTATTCATCCCGCCTTATTTATCATATATATAAAATCTACATAAATATTTAATAGTAAAACTAGACTGAACTATTGTCTACACAACTGTAAGCACATGATAATAGTGTAAGAGAACAGTACAACTTTGTCCTAAGGACTTTTTTCATGAAATCTTAAGTAACAGAGATATTTAGGTGTTTTGATTTAAATACACTATTTTATGTGGGTGTGTGTGTGTATTATAAATATAATACTCATTGATTAAATAATGGCACGAATTGAAAAATGTGCTAACAGTTATGAGAAGAAACTATTATCTTGATCACATACAAGTTGAAGAACTATAAATCTACAATATATTTTTAAAGAAATACGTGTACTTACTTAAATGCTTTACTTAATGTTCCTAATGCTACATCACTAGTATCAATTTCCAGCTGATGTGAATCAAGACTTATCAGGAACGTATCCTAAAAAATAAAGAAAGAAGAGATTCTTATTGTTATGTATTATTTTATTAATAATTCTAAGTAATATTGTGTGGTAAAATATTCATTAACAATAAACTCTTGCACAAACATTTTATTAAAATATATAAAAACATACCGCATCAGCCTTGCAAACTGTATTAGCCATCTGTCTGCACAAAGTACGTAAATAGTTTGTTTTGTTTACATCTTCATCAATAATTGTAAATGAAAATAATTTTTCCTTTAACTCCTGGTTACTTCTTACCATAAGTGCAAATACTTTCTGACATTCTGTCAAAGATCAATAATATTAAATTAGATATTTACTACTATTACTGTGGTAAATATATATATCGTTGAAAGTAACTTTATACCAACCTTCAGTTTCTCGAATATCCACAACCTTTCTAATAGTACTAAGGGATAACATTTTTATATGCTTATATGGCTTTCCTTGGCTTAATTTTGCAGAATGTAATCCATTTGCAGTATTGGGACTCTTTAATGAGTTGAAAGCTTTTGATCGTTTCTTACAAATTTCTAGAATATCCGTAAAGAGAAATAGAACCAAATGATCGCCACGACCACTTAGACCTTCACTGAGTTCCATTACATCGCATTTGCCAATAAAAGATCTATGAGAGGATACTAAATGTGGTGGACAATTGTCAATTTCGTTAAAGATATCAAACATTGCTAATTGGCCTTCTGTTTTTCGTTTATCCTCGTTGATATAAGTCATAACTTCTTTAATACTGCTAATTGATAACTCCAACGCACTATAATCTGGATTACTTTTACTTGTGTGCTTAAGGATATCTATGAAATTTATTTTTAAAAAACATATAAATCACTTGATACATTCTATAATCAATATGTTATATACAGATTCTATTATATTTTTATTTTCTTTGCTCACCATTTAATAATAAACTAATACTGGGTAACCTCTGTACTGGCTTTATTAAGAGCTCTTTCAAACTTTGCCTGCCACACTCAGGTTTAGTCTGGCAGATCTTCAAAAAAGCATGAAAACGTGGCTTGTTTTGATCACATTGGTCTAGCATTTCCTTTGTATTTTCGAAGAAATTGACGTACGGAGGATATGCCTTGACTAGGTCAGGTGCAAACTTCAGAAATATATTACCTATACTAACATCTTCTGTCCAATAAGTAGCGCTATAACGTAGCTCTTCTAACATCTTCTTATGGACCTCATAAATTGGTGGAAAGTTACCAAAAATAATTTTAACTTCTGTACTATTCACTAATTCACCACTACTTTCTATAAGGTCCTCCAATGGCGATTTAAATAGCTGTATAAAAAGAAAATTTTTTATATAAATATGTAATGTGTCTCATTGTCATAATTAAATGTTATAGATTATTTGCTTACCGTCATAATCGTGCTTAAAATACCAACATAATTAGATTCTGTCTGCACTAATTCAAGAAAAACTTGGTGACGTGGAGATCGATTTTTCCTACTACTTTCTGCATTAACAGCTTCTACCTCTGGAATATCTGTCAGTTATTAATAAAGTAATTCATTGAACTCTTCCCCTCTCCATGGTTCATATCATAATAAAATTAAAAAGTATTATTATATATAACATGTTACAATGTTATTAATTTTATTCTAATTTTCTACTTTAATAATATTAGTAAACAAATACTGTGACATGAAAATATGGAAAGTAATTGATTTGATTATATAAGTTAAATGAACCATAAGTAAAGGGAAGAAACAATTCGTTTAATTATCAAATTAAAATGCATGCAAATATGTAGTTAAATTATATATTTACATTTTATAATAATGAAAAAATAAGAAATATTAGTATATTATTAAGTATTTAATTAGAGTATGATTAGCCCAATAAAATTATAAATTACTCACCATCGAGCAATTGTTTATCAGGACTCGCTGTGCAATCAAGAAAACTACCACTCACACTTAGATGTCCGGCATCACTGACGCTAGATCGTCTTTTGTGCACAGCTGGCGAGTCTGTTCCATTTTGAACCAAACTAGATAAAGTTTCAGCAAGACGTTTACGTTTTCGTCTTGTGGATGCTGTACTTGGTGTAGCTGTCTGCTGACTATCTCGTCTGACTGATGCAGTTGGTGATAGTACTGATTCTAGATACTAAATGTAAAATAAACTATTAAAAACAAACGCTGTATACTGATCCAGTTTTACTTACATTCTCAAATAAATAGTCTTTTTCGTCAGCTGCTCCTTCATCCTGAACAGATGTCCAAAACCATTCTGCTTTTACAACATGGGCTTTTACAGACGCTAAGTCAGGCAATGTATTTACATTTGATTCATCCACAACCTATAACAAATTATAATAACTAATATTTTTATTTATATCTTAACATATATCTAATCTAACACATATAACATATATTTCTTACATATAATTTTATATTATTGTTAATTTACATGCTTCAGACATACACAGAAAAAAAATTACTGATTAGTGTTATAATATATATAATATATATAATATATAATATATATATAATATATATATATATATATATATATATATATATATATATATTTATAAATATCAGACATTTCACTTAGAAAACTAATAATTATTTAATATTCCATATATGGAAAATACATATTTTATATATATAAATATATAATAGGTTATAGATTAACTGTTTATAATAAGACAGAAATATGTATTAGAAACTATCTATATCTTCTACATAAACAAACTATTGTATTTACGTAATATTACATGATATCACATGATATTAACTAGAGAGTTTGAATTTTTATATATGAATACTCGATTAACATAAACTACAACATTTAATTATTTCACCCATGACTTCTACAATCTATACAAGTTAAATGACTTGTAATACTTTGTAATAAAAACAAAAGTACCACAAGTAATGATTCGTCCTCCTGTTTCTTCGTCTTTGCATCTTTCAGTACAGAAGACTTGAAAGGATAGTTTGAAAGTTTTCCTTGTTGTTCAAAGTCACTTGTTGGTATATGTTTAGACTGTGATAGTTTTGCTATCTTTGCGGGAATAATGGGAGAGCTAGGTAATGGTGTATACTTTTGTCTAGGTTGACTCTGTTCTATAGTCGAATTATTTAACACATATTTTTTTAACATTGGAGAAAAGTTTAAATCACAAAATTTCGAAAATATTTTTGTACTTTTTTTCGGCGAATAAAAACATTTTTTATTCTTTTTCTCAAGAATAGGTGAATCATATAAAAGAGAATCACTATAATCGGAATTATGTCGCCTAAAAAGATTAGGATAAGAACAAATTTTCCTAAAATGTGATCTATTTGAAGAAACCCCTTTATAAATTGTACTGCAAGACTTAGATTTTGTCCAATTTCTGTACCGTTTTTTTTTTACCTTTTTATTTGAAATTGTAGAATGATCAAATTGAGTTGATTGATAAGGTTCTACTTCTTCGATAACTTCAGGTACACATACAAGTAACTTTGTCTTATTCTTGTTTAATGTAGAAGATCTGAAGCATACTGATTTGTTCTCAAAATTTTTAAAATTTTCTTTTATCATATTCTGGTTTGTAGACAATTCTGTCTTAAAAATGACATCCTGCATATTGGGATCACATGCTATTTTATATACTACTGGCAAACTAAAAGAACGTATCTTTTTAAAGGTATGTGAACTTGTAGTTATCTCCAGTCCATCTTTACTAGATACAGACATATCAATACCTGAATCGGTTTGCATTGATGAAAAAGACTCAGAAGAGATAGTGTCAGATTGAGAAGACAAAGTTTGAGTATCAGAAAAATTATCATCCATATAAATATCTGAATCTTGATTAATATTTTCTGAAATATAGTTTTCTATCACATTGAAGTATTTATGTGTAGAAGAAAGATTAGATGAAGGTACCCATCTGTTATAATGTTTACTTTCAGAGTGAATAATATTCTTGTTATTTAATATGTAATATGCAGAGTCAATTGGCATAATGTTAGGGATAGCATTAATATATGGATTATAAAAAATAAAGGAAAATGGATTAAAGTCTGTTGGATATGAAGAAGTGACGTTAGATGAATTTGTTTGATATAGTAATCCATTATTTTCAGTGTTGGATTTCTTGTTTTGCTGACTTCCTAAATCTGTTACCTATAGGATATAGTGTATTTTTTATGTAATAATATTGTAAGTCATTCATTAATATAGTTTATTTAATAAATTGATTATATATATGATCTCTGATATATTTAATGAAACATATGATTTTAAATGATTGACTTTTGTTAATGCACTCTTATTTAACATAGCTTTTGTTTAATCAATTCCTGTCTTTCTAAGTATATTAGAAGCTTATAAAATAATAAACAAATTTATTCTATAAACTTACTACGTGAGTACAATTAGGGTCATCAATTTCTGTTGGTTCACCACCTTGTTGTTGTAACACTTCACACATATGCTTCTTTTCTTCTTCAGGAAAACCAAAGAAACATACTCTTGCACCAAAAAATGGCTTTAGTTTATGAGCTGTTATCTATATGTAAACGATAAATGAAGATTATTCTATGTCATATAATAGAAATATTATATGTATTTATAATTAATTTAATGTGAAATGAAGTTTACCAATTCTTCATTATTTCCATAACTGGAAACGTCATCTCTAGTACTCCAGAGAGTAGTCACCCAACTCATTGACATAATAGGTACTCTAAATATAACAGCATATCTATACTTATCACCACCGCAACAATTAGCAATAAGATGCGTCACTTTTGTACCCATTTCTTTTCGGATACTACCACCCATATTATGTATCATGTTGATGAGTCTCGTCTATAAGGTCAGAATATAAATATTATTATATATATATATATAATATAAATATAAATTGGTATATTTTATATATATAAAACTTACCAACTCATCCTTTTTTCTAAATCCTGTGAAAACAACAACTGAGCCAACCATGGCTTGTGTATACATTGGCCTTTTAATACTAGGTAATGAGTCCTTCTTTTCTGCCAACTGCAGCAGTGCTGTTGGTCCCAATATCCTAAAAATATATTTCATTAAAGTACTTTTCTTATTTTAAACATATTTCAAGAAGACAATATATATATTATTTTCGAATGATTATACAAATTGATGATAATTACACAAATGTATAAGAATGATTAAGTATATGATAAATACTTGTACCTATGGGCACTTTTATGAAGAGCATCATATTCAGGTCCCTCAAATTCTTTGAGTATAAAATAAGTGCAATATGCAGTATCTTCTATATATTCCACGCCTGTTTCCGATTTCAATACTGGAACACTAAATTGTTGCGCAGCAGCGCCTAGAGCAGGATCATCACCAGCAGTACCGACTAAACATATTCTCTTCTTACGTGGTATCACTAGAGCTATAGAAAGCAAAATAAATATTTGTATATCTTTATCTCTTAATTAGAAAAATAAAGAAAAATAATCTATATTGAATAGAAATATATGTAAGTACTTTGGAATTTGAAAGTTCAAGAAAGGGCTAAGATTTCAAAATATGATATAATTTGTATTGAATGATTCATAAAATATAATAAATATATTACATTAGTTACTAAGTAACATTATCATGGAAAGCGATATATTTTGTTCAGGAAAAATTCTAAAAAACAACTTAAGATGTTAGATTAATTTTAACCTATATTTAATTAACAAATTTAACAAATTAACTATATTTAAAAACAAAGATAAATAATTTGGTGTAATAGAGATTTAGTATTAGAATATTTATTTTGTAATATCATATTTATTATAATAATATGATCCTTAACCATAAACTCATGGAAGGACTTTAAGTTTTCTCTATTATAGAAAATCTATTATTCTTTGCTTAATCTTCTCATACAATAGGTCAGATCATTAAATAACTTTATGATTCATTCAAGGATTACAGTATGGGTACATTTTGTAACACATTAGCATGCTAGAAGTAGGTATAATGGACAGGGTAATAAAACTATATTGCCCTTTGTACCTTTTCACAAATTTTGTATACAAAGACAAATTTGTACATTTTAACAAAGTATTATACAAACAAACAAACAAAATATTTATTAATAAATATATGTTATAATTAATTCTTTTTATTAATATTAATAAAAACAATAATAAAAAAAGTGATGCATGATAGAAAAATAAATAAATTTAAATATTTCCCTGATACTGTAACTAAATTAACACAAAGATATAATAAAAAATACAAAGTAATAATAAAAACAACAATAACAACACAACAACAACAACAACAACAACAACAACAACAACAACAACAACAACAACAACAACAACAACAACAACAATAATAATAATAATCATTATTATTATAATGATGACAATATAATACATTTTTCTTTCTTATCCTCTAAACGTGAGTTAAAAACGTGTAAATAATAATCGATGAGGGATTATAAATAAGATAGGAACGAAGATAAGCAATATTGTTGGAGGGACGAGTAAATACATACATCGACCCATTCGATAGGAGAAACATATAAGGATATATTCATCAGTAAGAAAATCGTTCGTCTCTGACGTAATTTTGGAGAATAAGTCAAGGCCGAAGTAGGGAGAAGCGAAATCGTGAAATATTTGATCGGTTGGTCGCTCGCTAATCCTCTAAACATAAGTCATCCAACATTCAGGTCTAAGAAAAAGTATCTATGCTCGAGTATCTTTCACGGAAGAAAGGAGATGACAGATACAAGACGAGAGCGAGAGCAAGAGAGAGCAAGAGAGAGCAAGAGAGAGCAAGAGAGCGAGAGAGAGAGAGAGAAAGAGAGAGAGAGAGAGAGAGAGAGAGAGCATATACAGGCGAACACACTTATGTGCGAAGAAAATAGAGATACGGAGGATCAAGTGAGTGAGTGAGGTAGGGTTAGTTCATACAGGTGCTTGCATATTTGCAAAATGAAGATGAACTTGCGCTTTCATCATTAAAATGATAGGAAACGAAGGTTATTTTGGTAGAAAACATTCGTTTGAAAATACATACTTCGAAATTCGTTGAAACTTACTCTCACTTCTAACGGCCTCCTCACTATTTATATCACTGATACTGCTGTGAACGCTTTGCTCTTCCATTTTGGCCGTTCGTTAACGCATCGGTTCGTTCGTAGGTTCCTCTTTGTACATAAGGGAAGAGAGATTTACCTGTGTGATGAGAATTTTAACGAAAAAAAAAAAAAAAAAGAAAGAAAAATAACTTGGGCACAAAACTCCAAGCGACACTTTCTTCTTTTTATGTTTTCTACCTCTTTCTCTGTCGCACGCAACACGAATTATTTAAAATCCATTGTGATTACGGCACGAGTGCCGTTCGCACTGCTTTTCTACCGATTTCAACCTCAAAGTCATGGAATCGCGCACTCGATCCTATTTACCAGCAGCGCTCAGACGATTTATCTCCGTCTTTCTCTTTCTTTCTCTCTATATACTATATTCCTCTCTCTCTCTTTCTCTCTCTCTCTCTCGTACACACACTCAAGTATACTCTTTCTTTCTTTATCTCGCCCTAACTTATACGTTCCTTATCTTTCCGTTTATCGTTTAATGTTCACTATACTTTTCGCTGATGTGCTAAAGTTCGATCTTTCTTCTCTCACTTCTCTCTTTCTCACTCACTCACTCATTCACTCACTCATCACTCACTCACTCACTCACTCATTTTCTCTCTCTCTCTCTCTCTCTCTCTCTCTCTCTCTCTCTCTCTCTATCTCTCTCTCTCTCACATTGTCACGACGCGTAGCAATTGATAAAAGCACAATTCACTTTCCACCAATCAGATCGTATCTCTCACAGACGCGATATAAATATGAAATAACAAAACGTTGATCCGATTTGATATTTGATTCGACGATTATGTTCGATTGAAAATATGTTATATATATATATATATTCTCTCTCTCTTCCTCTCTCTCTCTCTAACGACGTATCATCTCGTGTTTATAGAAGGTGTAGAGAGATCACGTGAGTTTTTCATTTTTCGTTTTGCGATACGTGAAACGATTGAAATAAGAACGAAGGACAATGGTTGGTACTGCGTGACTAGCGTCGAACGTTACCCGCCTTTCTTTTGGTCAAAGATCTGAAGTGAAGTTGGTTACGTGTCAAATACGATAGATGCAGCGTGTTTTTTGTTTTGAAGATTTTTCTAGCCTTTTCTTTTTTATTTAATCGCATTTATTTTATCATATATATATATGTATTTATATGCACACACACACACACACACGCGCGCGCGCGTTGTTATTGTATAATTGTCATGACAAAATTGGATTTGAATGATTTTTATGGGTTTACTGTGGTCGCCGTATGATTCCATAAGTAGAGTTAGAGCCTATGCAAATTTAATCATAGTAGACATAGTGTTATTAAACGATTTTTCTTCTTTTTTTTCCTAAGTGCAGCGAAACGCGTAATTATTATAGTGATGTTTTTTAATTTTATATATAAGTTAATATTTCTTGAAAAATTAGGTTTGTATGGATTTCATTTTTGAAATTCGCGCGGAATATTCGATTAATAGCGGAGTCGTTGACTAAAGAACGCATTGAAATCGTTTCAAAATTTGTTATTCCTTACCTAGATGGTGTTAGTATCTATGTAATTTTATTTATTATAGAATATTTGATGTTATTAATTGTTCTTCAATGTAGATATAGTGAAATCTGTAATTATCATTGAATGAAACGTGTAATTATTATCGTAATATTTATTAATTTTATGCATGAATAAATATTTTTTGAAAAATGTCATCTCGGTGAATTTTATTTTTGAAATTCGTACGGAATGTTTGCCCCAATAGCGGCTCATTGATTTTGAAAGAACGGTATGAGATCGTTCAAAAAAGTTTCTTTTTCTATAGTAACAACTTTTTACTAATTTTTGATATTATACGGTTTCAGAAATGTTTATTTTTTATTTTTAGTATAATAATAAACAACAATTCAAATGTCTGATTAAGAAAATTATATTATTTTTAAAAATTTGCAATGATAAAGTTTACATAGCCATTGCAAACAAAATTCTTTTTTTTTAAATAAAACAACTTTTATTAGATATATACATATATATCATAATAAATACCAATATATGTTACAATCATTATCATTGTTATTTCAAAAAATATTTTTAATATCAGAAGAGATAAGAACTATATATTTTCTAATATAAATATATATTCATTAATTTTATTCAATAAATTTCTTCAATAAACAATATCTCCGTTTTCCAGAAAGAGAGAGAGAGAGAGAGAGGAAGAGAGAGGAAGAGAGGGGAAGAGGTTATGTTATTACATACGTATATCTAATTTTTTCTAATATAATTATTCATACATGAACTAAATCATATATATAAAATAGAATGTACCTGCAACAAGTGATACATATGCAATATAAATATAATAGATTCGGGTTTAATTACATGTTTAAGATGACAAGTTATATATCGTCTTTATTTAACTCGTGTCTTTATCCATAAGGTAAGAAAAAGACACTAAATCGGGTTTAAACATATGTATTCTGAATTGGATACTACGTCGAAGGACTATGGAAGATAAAGAAGCTCGTTTAATCCGGTGTAAAACAATAACAGTTAAGTACGTGGTTGTCATTAATTTGGTGATTTGTTAGCAATAATGCGAAAGAAACTATCACAATACGCCCACACGTCTATTGAGTGCCGATAACACGTTTACGACAGATCTTCATATTAAAACCGCATGTATAAAACCAGTACACATTTGCAATATGAGTATTCTTCGAAAGAAGTAAGTTATTTTTTTATTTTATACTAATTTTTATGTTATATACGTATTATTTTTGAAGATTTTTGATGGTACTTACGTATACTGACAATTTTCGTATTTTAGGTTAAACGACTTCGATGATGTTCTTATTGCCGACGAAATCGATTTGATAAGTTTACGTCGAATATGTTTTCATGGTATGTTATATTATTATAACGTACTTCTAAAATTATCTTGTACAGAATTTTTGTTCGTTCTCCTGTTTTTTATCTTTGTCAATTTAAATATTATTTGACTATTTGTAGGAATACCGGATGAAGGTGGTTTGAGACCATTATGTTGGAAACTTCTGCTGAATTATTTACCTCCAAACAGAGTTAGCTGGTCTGAAACACTTACGCGCAAGAGGGAACTTTACAAAACATTTATTGGTTAAGTAATGTAATTTAAAGTAATAATGTCAAAGTGTAGAGACAGAGCATTGATTTACATAGGATATTAATTACAGAGGATCTTATTGTAACTCCGGGAGAGACTAATGTGGATGGGGAAAGAGTGGATGTAACATTACATGACCATCCTTTAAATTTAAATCCAGATAGCAAGTGGCAAACATATTTTAAAGATAATGAAGTTTTGTTGCAAATAGATAAAGACGTTAGGTTAGTTATTTAAATAAAATATTTTTTTTTATATTTATCCATTTAATATATACTTATTTACAGGAGATTATGTCCAGATATATCGTTCTTCCAGCAAGGTACCGATTATCCTTGTCAAGAAATAGTCAATGACAGCGGACAAAAACGTTTACATCACAGAGTACAGCATACAGTTCTCAGAAGTGCCAATGTAGAAAGAAAAGGACTTGGAGTGACTAAAGTATGTATAAAACAATTATAATATTGTTCTACTATGTAACGATGTTTGAAAAATAATAATTGTTATATATCTGTGCTACTTTGGAAAGCAGCAGGTATCGTACAAATAATGCCTCATAAATTGTTTTATAAATTATACAATGTATCACATGTAATCTTATATTTAGATAGCAGTATCCATTAGGAAAGCTGCAGAAGACTATGCACCATTAGCCGAAGGTGGAGAGGCTCATTGGGAAGTCTTGGAGAGAATATTGTTCCTATATGCAAAACTGAATCCTGGACAAGGATACGTACAGGGTATGAACGAGATTGTTGGTCCTATTTATCATACATTCGCTTGTGATCCAGATCAAAAATGGCGAGGTTAGTTTGCAACGCGTATTCAATACATAGATTAATTTTATTAATTCACTTTTATATTATATTTATTATCCTATATACTTCATTTTATAGAACATGCTGAGGCTGATACGTTTTTCTGCTTCACTAATTTGATGGGAGAGATACGTGACTTTTTCATTAAGTCCTTAGATGAAGCAGAATTTGGTATAAATTCGATGATGAGTAAATTGACTTCGCAAGTTAAGGCTAATGATCCTGAGATCTGGATACGACTGCATCAACAAGAATTATGTCCCCAGTATTACAGCTTTAGGTATTTTGTTTCATAAATAAAATGATTATTTGAGTATCGTTACATTTTGATAATGATAACTATTGTATAGTTCTTTGTTTTACTAACATTTTGTGTCGGTATTTTATCGAAATTTTTCTTGGATATTTTATCGGTACTTAATATATTTATCGATTTCTTTGTCGATATTTTATCGACATTTTCGTCTGTACTTTATCGACGTAAACTTATCTTTTTTAGATGGCTCACCCTTCTTCTTTCACAAGAATTTCCATTACCCGATGTCATGAGAATTTGGGATTCCCTTTTTGCCGATGAGAGTAGATTCAGTTTTTTGATACATATATGTTGTGCAATGATTCTGTAAGTATACAAAATTATATCAACAATTTTATCGAATGAATATTTATGAATATATTTTTCTTATTTATGAAAGTACATGTTACAGATTATTGCGGGACCAACTTTTGGCTGGTGATTTTGCAACGAATGTAAAGCTCTTGCAAGTAAGATATAGTATTTAATATAATAATAATAATAATAATAATTAATAATAATAATAATAATAATAATAATAATAATTAATAATAATAATTAATAATAATAATAATAATAATAATAATAATAGTAAGAAAATGAAAAATATACATGAATTCATACAATGAATAAATATAGATTTCCATGTAATAAAAATTGTTGATAGTATAAAATTTAAGAAAAAAAATAAAAAAATATGATCTAACTCTTTATTGTTCGACTTTTTAGAATTTTCCATCGATGGACATTCAGATTGTGCTTTCCAAAGCAGCTGCACTAGCTGGCAAGACCCTGAATTCTCCTTAACGAATTATCATTCTAATGTCCTCGTGAATACGTGATTAGTTTCAGGTAAAATGACGAGACGTGCGTTTTTTCTATCAAATTGTTTCTTTCTATCCAAAATATTATTGTTAATTATATTATTATATGCCGACTGTACACACACACACCCACACATACACGCGCGCGCGCGCACGCGCGCGCGAAAATTATGATTGTTTGAAGAGATCAAATCGAAAGACTCGTTAGACGAGATACATAATACACATATATACAATTTATGTATGTATATAACATGATTCATTCTACTCAATTGCAAAGATGATTATAAAAAATCAGATTTTTACGTTTAGAGCATTTTGCGATTAATTGCGACGTCTCTGTCCATGGAAATCATCTAATAACGAATAAGAATAGTGATACGGCAACAAATGTTGTTTTATAATAATCTGAAAACGAACGTTATACTGACACGTTATCAATGGTCTGATCTTGTATACATTTTTCTATAACGATTAGACTGCAGTAGGAGATTTGCCACGTGCGTGTGCAATAAGTACGTAATGCGTTTTATCGGAATATTATATTTTGTACGTCTTATTTTTCTAATGATCTGCGGTCGTTCGTCCTACGTTTATAAAATAAACAATGTTATATTTGCATTATCGCCTTCTATTGTTTCAGTTCCCATTAAGTCACCTTTGAAAACTTATGGTCAATGAGTTGTTGCTGATTTAAGCTAGTACTTATAAAAAATTTTATTAATCACTGATGTCACTTCGAACACCATATCAACTTTCATAATCATTGGCTTTATATTGAATTCGGTCGACTTTCATAATATGTAATTAACCATTATTTTGAAAACTTAGTCAACTTTCATAATCACTGGCATAATCGACAAATTTCGAAGAAAATACTTTCTGAAAGGAATACGTTGAATCGCATTCCAAAAATAAAGGAAAAGAGAAAAAAGCAAAAAAAAAATCAGTCCAAGCTAATAACATTGGAGTGCGTCATCGAGGTATGTATGATCTGCTGTACGTATATCCACTGTTGCTCGTACGCAGGGAACAAAGTACGTGTCTCGCATCAGTCGTAGTGGCCGTTGACAGGAGTATAGGTCGATCGTTATTGGATTAATAAACTCTCCCGGTGGAATTCGCGAGTGGAATAAATCGCAAATCCAGGATTTCATTTCGTTTTCGTCTCATCTCGCGGAATACGGTGACGAGCGTAACCACACCGTCGTTGAATACAAATCAGCATACCTATCACTCATCGTTCTCTCACGTACATATTTACAAGCTTAACAACACTCCGACGAATACAAAATTCGTTACTATTTATTCACAAAAAGTACACGAAATAATAGCGATGAATTTGATAAAATGACGGAGAAAAATTTTGTCAAAAATAGCGATGAGAAATTTTTATTAACAGTTATATCAATGATGTTAAAAATATTGGTAAGGGGATGGTTGAAGGGAAAGGGGACGGGGAGGGGGTGAAAGTAGAGAGATACTAACGAAACTGTGTATTCAAATTGTGCGTTAGTTATCTCTTTCTTCCTTTTTTGTTTTTTTATTTTTTATAAAAGAGAAGAAGAAAAAGTAGTGGAAGAAGAAGAAGAAGAAGAAAAAGTAGAAGAGAAGAAGATTCGCGCAAGAAGAAACATTCGCTCTTTCGCTCTCGCAATGATCGCTGATTTATGACGCATTGTGCGTTCAAAGTCCTCGATTATATATGCGAGAGTTTAACCACCGGTAACAATGGCCGCCAGGCCCTGATTCCCTTTTATCGCGATGCACCCTTCGCGGTTTTTGTTGGGGCAACAATTGAGGTCTCCGTCTCTTTTCCTCTTCCTTTCCTCTCATCCTCTCACCCAACAACAGCAGCAGTAACAGTAACAGTAACAGCAGCAGCAATCGCTACAGCGTCCCTTCTAAAATCGCGGACAACCGTAGAGAAGAGAACCCTGGTACCTTTCGCAACCCGAAAATAGAGGCATAATAAAAAATGAAAGTGCC